>CM076574.1:550339564-550504813 GCA_034641835.2 Pinus albicaulis
AGTACACACTCTACATTCATTAATGGAATGATACAACTATAAGTACATCACAAAGAATCAGGGAGTTGTAAACAAACTCCTATATCCTAGGAACTAAACAATGTAACCATTTCTCCATTAATATACAAATGATATTAATTATTTCCAACTACTATTTCTAAAAGACATTCAAATAAAATTATGTATTTTATAATAATATTTAACTTTAAGATTTTATATTATTAGTATAGATTTATTTTTAAGAATATATATAACATAAAAGGAGTTGTCTTTAGTGTGACTTTTTGAAGTTTCAGGTGCCGGAATCCGATGAAAATTTTTGAGGTAAAATCTTGGTTTTTGTTATTCAAACTGGTTTTTTGACTCCATATATGGATTCAACACCCTCAAAAACCTCTATGGCACTTCGATTGTGCAAATTTAGCAATCAAACTTCTCTTTTCAATAAATTCCTGCCGGAATTTAGAGAAATTACACCGTAAAAAATCACCGTAAAAGCCTTCAAAAAGTCGCACTAAAGACTACTGGAACATAAAATTGTATATAATTAATATAGATTTATCTTTAAGTATAAATTTAACATTAATTAGACGTGTCTCATCTAAGTATAACTTTTTTTTTTGGATTTCAAAAAAAATACATAATTTAAAAATATATATATATGGTTAACATCCACTGAGACCAATCTTTGGTCTATCAGAGATTAACATATATATATATATATATATATATATATATATATATATATATATATAGTTTTTGAATATTTTATGAAACTAAATTATTTACTTTTAATTACTTTTATTTTTGTTATTTTAAGTATTGAAATTCTCTCTTTATTATTATTTCAAGATCACTTAATATGGATATTTAGATAATTTATTAAAATATTTTTAATATTTTTTTGTGTTACTTTTAATTACTTTATCTATTTATAGTTGATAAGAAATTATATTATTTAATATAGAGATCGAAATATTCTATTTATAACTCTAAAAGTGAATAAGCAATATTTTTACCACATCTCTTTCATATTGAATTATAATATCAAGTATGAACCAAGTGAGCACAATGACAATGAGATTATTTTTGTTTTAAAATGTTTTTAATTGAAACTAACCAAACATGTATAATTGTTTCTATTTTTATGATCGGTGACATTGTTTTTTTTATTTAGAGTATTAAAGAAAAACGGCACATGTCAACTCCACATTGAGAAAAGATGGAACCACGCATCGTCTTCATACTGGCTACAAAATGCCCCTTCATACTCGCTCCAGAATGCACCTCTCAGGACAATAAATGCACTAATTATTTTTTAAATTTGGAAAAAGAAATATGGAGAAAGGAGATAGTTATAGGGTGACTTCAAGTTAATGATGATCCCTCATTTATTGTCAACTTAAACTCAGATAATAATAAAAAAGAAAAAGAAAAAGAAAAAGAAAAATAAAAGAAAAGAAAAGAAAAAAGAAAAAAAAAGAAAAAGAAAAGAAGAAAAAGAGAAGAAGAAGAAGAAGAAGTTAATTTTGATGGATGATTAGAGGTATCTACACAATGAATTTTGAAGAAAATGCAAAAAAATAAAATGTAGGAGAATGTGTTGGCTTTTGGAATATATAGTTTTTATTTATAGAAAATCTATTTAACTATGTAAATTTTGACTTTTCCTAATATTGATACCTTATTTTCCATGAAAAATATAATGCATATGTTACAACCTAAATATTAGATTCTTGTTACATAAATTTATGGAGTTGTAGATAACCACTTATTCTTGTGCAAAATTATTTTTCGGAATTTTATAATATTAATTTTAGATTTTTTAAAAATTATTAAAGTTATTATATCATTCAAATTGCAATATCTTCCATTACTAAAACCTAAATGGGTCTTAACATGATGAAGAAACCAATTTTTTTTTATTTTTTCTAATGTAGGTATTGAAGTCCTCTAATACACCATTTTTTTCCCAAATGTTTAAGGCCCCAAAAAATTGTAGCAAGAGGTCTATTTGAAAATTTTATAAATGTCAATATAAAAATGTACTAAAATAATAAAAACAATTAATTCTATTAAAAAATTATATATTTAGATCTATGTAGTAGAGTCTATATGTATATGTAATTTTGTGGACAATGAATTTAGACTAGCTTAAAGAAAAATAACACCGACTATAGAAAGATAAAAATATATATATACAAGTATGTGTTTTCTCAAAGATGTTTCCATGTATTTGCAACTTAAATCACCATGTTCATGATCCCAACCTATATTTGAAGCACCCAAGTAATGGTGCATATAAGATTCTTATAAGAAACATATTAAATTAAAAAAGGTCCATGCACGTTCCTAGCACTAAAAATGTGTGGACATTTATAGCACCGACAATGCTCACCCTTTTGTAACACTAAAAATGTATGGGAATTTCTAGCACCAACAGCGAGTGTGTATTCCTAGTGCTAAAAACATGTGCATATTACTAGTTCTAGGAACATACAAGTGAAATTTTCTTCTTTTGTTGAAATTATTTATTATTTGACACTACTGGTGCATTTATAACTTCTTGTTGTCTGTCGGGATATGATATAACTATCATTGTAAAGTGAAGAACGTTCAAGAAAGGATTTTCTCCACCTTAGAAAATATTTATTATTTTGACACTACTAATGCATTTATAACTTATTGTTGTTTGTTGGGATCTGATATATCTGTCATTATAAAGTGAAGAACGTTCAGGGATATGATATACCTGTCATCATGTACATGGATTTTCTCCACCCCAGGCCATGGATCACCCCTTATATCCATGTAGTTAGGAAAAATGCAAAGTTTGGTGTTTTGGTTAAGGATCCATATCCACAGGTAAAATTTCTGCAGCAAGGGAAAAAAATTGTCAGAAAACAGCCACTGGATCTGGGTGCAAATTCAATTATTTTGGATGAAAAGCTATGCAGCCACTACAAATACAATAGGGAGGTAAAGGTTGCAGGCATTTTGGGTTTTGGTGGAGAGAGGAAGACAACCTTGGGAAAACAATTCTTCAACTGCAGGAGATCATGATACAATTGATCCTGCTTTTTGTTTTACTGAAGAGAAGTTGCAGCTAAGAGATGTTTAACATCATTACAAAGGAAACTTTATGAGGATTTGACTGGAGTGGGTCAGTCAATATATAGCATCAATGAAGGCATGGCAATATTTCGACACCATATTTCATGTTTTCAACCTCATAAGTTTTATATGACGTGGATCATGGTGAGCAGCTGCATGCATTATTTTCACCGGTGAAGGACATATTTCCTTCACTACCCCTCATTCTGGTAACCTAGTTTTAGTTGACAAGCCTCAATGATGATTTTAAATTTTTACCATCTAAGGAATCAGAAGGTTGCTTCATTTACAAGTTGACAAACCACTTTAATAATTATTTTAGCATCCCATCAATCAGAAGGTGGGCCATTTAAAAGTTGACAAGCCTCAACAGAGAAAATTCTCAAAATGTTATTGGCCTGAATGCCTTACACAAGCCACATCCTGTAGTGGGATTTAAATTAGTTAGATAGTTTTTGGATGCCTGCAATGTGTTTCCCTTATCTATGATAGCTATTGGTGCAACATTTCATGGAAAAAACTGTTTTGGATTATTTGAAATCCCAGTTCTACAAAATATCTAAAGCACTTCCTGAAGGACATACAAAGAATGATTAAAATTAGCTATGACGCACTTGAAGAAGAGGAGAAATATATTTTTTTCTCTCTGTGGATTTCCTCTGTCCCTTGTTGCTCTAGAAATTTACTGATAACTATCTTTCTATCTATCCATGAGATGGGGTGTAACAACCCACTACGAAGAAGTCTCTTACATCCCAATCCTTGTGATCAGCATTTCAGTATGGGTCATGTGACAATATCTTTTCTTTGTCATTTTGGTAGTATGCTTCAACTCTGGAATTCGATGGATATCCCTTGTTCATGAGTTCATTTTGTTTCATATTTTGGATAGATTGTACAGTGCAGTTAGGCACCTAGAATGTAGCTTTGAAAATATACTATGAAGGCATTATGTGTTAAAAAATTAGATACATATAGAAAAGGATATCCCCCTTTGTGTTATGGAGCGGTTGTAGTTAGGGATAGGATAAAATCTCTTTAAATCTGCCTTCTGGTCTCATGGGATGAATATGATAGATAGGGAGCACTTCATGGCAATCTGGGATCCTTGTCCACTATTAAAACCTGGAACCTTGCATCTCAGATTCTCAGTTATAATTATTTTCATGAGTATATATAATATATCTTAATTAACATTTTATTTAAAAAAAATGGATCACCAAAAGAAAGAAGAGAATTCAATATTAGCAGTCACTTTTTCTTCTTAGGAGAAGATGATAGGGCATAAGAATAAAGGATGGATCTGGTTGGAGAGGATTTTTGAGTCTCCATAACTTGGAAAACAAGTATCTTGTATAGATCAACAGTAAAAACTGTATGCTACTCGATCACCTCTATGAAATGGGCATAACCTTTGGAGGAGGAGAGCCTTGGCAGCCTATGTGGCGTATCACTGACAACCGCAGGATTTCAGTAACTGTTCCATTGACATGAGTGGGTTGCAACTGCTAAGGTTTGAAGGTGATTATTTGGGAAGTGTATATATATTATATCTTGATGAGATGGCTAGATCTTTAATGGCTCTACTAGGATATTTTTCCACACTCCTCCCTGCGTTCTCAGATTCCTATAAATAACTATTTTAGAAGTGGTAGAGGCTGGAGAAGCCCCTAGGAAACATTGAGAATTAAAGTGAAGTGAAGTTTTCTAGTTCTGAAGAAATATTGTGCTCATATTTTGACCTTGCTAGAAGGCAGGGGTCTTGAAATAATCATATTTAATATTTAAGAGTGCATTTTTTAGGTCCCTATATTACTAGTTTAGTACCTTATTGTTATTAGTGTAGCCCCCTTATTGTTATTGTTGTACCCCTGTAACCCCAATATTGTTATTATTGTGCCTTTACATTGTTATTGTCAGGTCGACTAGGGTTATATTGTGGGCCCATGGACTCCTATATATAGAAGGAGGTTTTGGTCATTTGTATCATCCAAGAATTGTTCATTTATGTAATGTATTGGAGGTTTCCCCTCGAAGTGGCTAATTTCTAAGGCATTGATCTCTGTTTTCTTCTATTTTTGGAGCTAGATTCATAACATTTGGTATCAGAGCTTTGGATTCTAGGGTTTCGCTGCACCAAACAGGTCATTGTGTAATTTTCGCAATAAATTTTTTTCTACGAAGGTTCAGAAGTTGAAATATTTAGAGTGCGAAGCCCAAATCCTAAGGAACATCTTCGAAAAATTTCAGAGCTTGGTTCGCAATATTTTCGGAGACACGATCTATGGAAGTTAGGGCCCTTTGCAGGCTCCTGAATTTAACCTAAACAGGTCATCGCGGAATTTTCGCTATAAATATTTTTCTATGAGGTTTCAGAAGATGAAATTTTGATAGAATGAAGCTGAAATCCTAAAGAAGCTCCTGTAAAAAGTTCAGATCCCGGTTCACAACAGTTTTGGAGATATGATCTGTGGAATTTAGGAATGTTTCAGGCTCCCGAATTTCATCTCAAAGAGGTGACCGAGGGAAAAACGTCATAAATCTCTCTCTGAGCATCGGATTTAGATTCTGTAAAAAGTGGTTGCAATTACACGGACTTTGGTTTTCATTATATCAATTTCAGAATTGAATGAGGAAAAAATGGCACGTGGCAAGTCGTACAAGTTCGCTCTACTGAACTAGTCCATAATTAGGTCATCGTGGGAGATTGGGCATAACTTTGTCTTGAAGAATCCAAATCAGGTCAAACCTGTGGCATTCGAAAGAATATTTAGAGGGCTACTTCAGGGCCAAATTTCAGATATTGAATATCTGAAATCACATATATAATTCAGTTTCAATATTGAGCTCCTCAAAAGTAAGAAAAATGTGTGTATTTTTTTCGAATTACATAAGTCTCATTTGAAAAAAATTAGTTTGAATTTATTCCAAGGGCATATTGAAGAATAGATATCGGTATTGGGTTCTAAAATTCCCCCTAAAAAGAATTCAAAACCCATTAAGCCTTCAGAAGGCTCTACTATGACTCATGAAGATGAAGAAACACAACATGAGATATAAAAATTACAAGAGAAAGTGCACTAAATTTCGCTATCGCAAAGAGCAACAAAAAATGAAATGAAAGTTTTTAAGAAAGGCATGGAAACTAAGATGGATGGTTTGAAGAAAGGTGTGGAAGCTAAGATGAATGGTTTGGAAGCTAATATGGATGGCATGGAAGTGGGCATGGAAGCTAAGATGGATGACATAGAAGCTAAGATCGATGAAAAAATGAAAGACAACATGGAAAACATGAAGAATGATCTAAAAGTAGGCGTTGAAGGTTTGGAAAAGTTGATACAAGAAATGTTTCCTAATGGCGAAAATATAGTATAGGAAACCCATGATGAGAAAAAAATAAATGTTAATCGTGATTTCATAAAATCTAATGTTGGATGGAAGAACCACCATATTCCAAAGTTGGATATGAGGAAGTTTGATGGCAAGGATCCCGTAACATGGATACTACATATGGAGCAATATTTTGATCTCAATAATGTGCAAAACACACAAAACGTACGCATTTCAACTTTACATTTAGAACAAAATACATTTGTATGGTATCGATGGCCTTGCTCCCGTAAAATTATTTTCACTTGGTCAATTTTTACGGAGGAAATGATAGCACGTTATGAGGATACAAAAAGCAACACCTTTTTTAGCCAATTGATAAATCTCAAAAAAAAGGGTTTAGTGGCGGAGCACATTGAGGACTTCCAAAAATTGAATATAAGAGTAACTGATATTCCAGAGGAACACAGGATTGATGTCTTCATAGGGACTTTAAAGGATAATATCCAACATGAAGTTTGCGTTTGGGAACCTGATTCATTGGAAAAGGCATTCAGGTTGGCAAGAAAAATTGAATGTAAAATTATGGCGACAAGGAAGCCTACCACTCACATATATAAAGATGGAAGTGTTGCTACTCCTAGACTTCCACAACCTACAAGGTTGACACCACAACAATTGAAAGAAAAAAGAGCAAAAGGGCTTTGCTACAATTGTGATAGCAAATACACTAAAGGTCATAAGTGTGCTGAGAAGAAATTATTTTACATAGATTGTGAAGAGGAAGAAGAAAATGAACAAGAAGAGGATATACACCAGGAACCAGCCCCAGAAGAGGAAGAAATGAATCCAACCATATCGTGTAATGTACTGGCAGGAATTACCACTCCTCAAACTCTCAAGATAAAAGGACAAATCAAGAAGAGAAAGGTAATAGTGTTGATTGATTCAGGTAGCACCCATAATTTTATTCATTGTAAGGTAGCCAAGGAATTAAATTGTTTCCTATACCCAGCACCAGAATGTCAAGCGATGGTTGCAAATGGAGGAACTATAAATTGCTCTGGAAAATGCCATAATATCAAGCTAACCATGGGGGAATATGTATTGACTAGTCCAATGCTTTCCATTCCTATTGGAGGTGTTGATGTTGTACTAGGAGTACAATGGTTACAATCTTTGGGGACGGTAGCTTTTAATTTTCAAGAACTTTTCTTGAAATTTTTTTCAGAAGGAAAGGAAGTCGAATTACGGGGTATTGCAGGGAAGTCAGGAAAGATAATAAGCTCTAATGTCATGACAAAGCTTCTAAAGAAAGAACAATGAGGCATAATTGCACAATTATGCTCACTAGAAGTTCCAACATCAAAATCATCTATTTCTGTAGATCTCCAAAAATTCTTGGACAATCATTCCAAGGTTTTTGAAACTCCAAAAGGACTCCCACCTATTCGTGATCATGATCATGCTATTCATTTGATTCCAGGAAGTGTTCCTCCAAACATCAGGCCTTATAGATATCCTTATGTCGAAAAGAGCGAAATTGAATGTATGATTGCAGAAATGTTAGAGGCTGGTATAATTCAACATAGTCAAAGTTTTTTCTCTGCTCCAGTAGTATTGGTGCACACGAAGGATTGATCATGGCACATGTGTCTGGATTATAGGGATCTCAATAAGCTCACCATTAAATATAAATTTCCCATTCTTGTGATTGATGAATTATTGGATGAATTACATGTAGCAATTTATTTTACCAAGTTGGATCTTCATTCAGGATATCATCAAATTAGAATGAAGACTGAAGATATTCCGAAAACAACATTTCAAACTCATGAGGGTCATTATGATTTTCTTTTCATGCCTTTTGGCCTTACCAATGCACCTTCTACATTTCAAGGGTTGATGAATTCCATTTTCAAACCCTTCCTTAGAAAATTTGTGCTAGTATTTTTTGATGATATACTAATCTACAGTAGGTCTTGGAAGGATCATGTTCAACATGTTGACATGGTGCTCAAACTATTGCAAGAGAAACAATTATATGAAAAATCATCCAAATGTTTCTTTGGAGTACAAAAGGTGGAATATCTGGGTGATATTGTATCTCACGAGGGTGTTATGGTAAACCCTAACAAAATTAAAGCCATTAAGGAATGGAAAGTCCCCACAACCCTAAAGCAGTTGCGAGGATTTCTCAGTTTAACAGGGCATTATCGCAAGTTTGTTAAGAATTATTGGAGAATAATAACACCTATAACAACATTATTGAAGAAAGATGCATTTTCATGGACTCCTGAAGCAACTAAGTCCTTTGAACATCTTAAAGAGGCAATGTGCCTAGCACCGGTCTTAGCTACGCTAGACTTCACAAAAACCTTTATTGTGGAATGTGATGCCTCAGGAAATGGAATTGGTGCTGTTTTAATGAATGAAGGAAGACCCATTGCTTTTGAAAGTAGTCCAATCAAAGGAAAGTATTTAAAGAAAGCTATTTATGAGAAGGAAATGTTAGCAATACTACATGCACTAAAGAAATGGCGACCTTACCTAATGGGAAGACACTTCAAGGTAAAAACTAATCATGATAGTCTTAAACACTTTTTGGAACAAAGAATATCTTCAGAAGAGCAACAAAAATGGGTCACAAACATGTTGGGTTATGACTTTGAAATAATCTACAAAAAAGGGAAGCTAGATGTTGTTGCAGATGCACTCTCAAGAAATAATGAAGAGGTGGAAGCATTTCTTTGTGCCATTTCTATTATCCAACCAGATTGGATAATCGAAGCAAGGGATGAATGGAAGAGGGACAAAGAAGTGTGGACACTCATTCAAAATTTGCAGCAAGATCCTAGTACATCTGATACATTTATACAAATTGGAGTTTCCTGCTTCTTCGCAAGTGCATCCAGTTTTCCATGTTTCATGCTTAAAGAAGGTTATAGGTGAAAATATTCCAGTTCAAACAATATTGCCAGAACTTGATGAGGAAGGAAAAATCATATTGGAACCTGAAGTGGTCACGGACACAAGAACTTGACAGATACGAAATTGATCAATTTCATAGTATCTCATCAAGTGGAAGAACTTACCCACTGAAGATTCTACATGGGAGGATGAGAATTTTATACAGAAGCACCCAAAGATATTCAAGTGTTTAGGACAACACTTTTTTGAAGGAGAGGGGCATGTTAGGTCCCTATATTACTAGTTTAGTCCCTTTTTGTTATTAGTGTAGCCTCCTTATTATTATTGTTGTACCCTTGTAACCCCAATATTGTTACTATTGTGCCCTTACATTGTTATTGTTAGGTCGGCTTAGGATTATATTGTGGGCCTATGGACTCCTATATATAGAAGGAGGTTTTGGTCATTTGTATCATCCAATAATTGTTCATTTATGTAATATATTGGAGGTTGCCCCCTTGAAGTGGCTGATTTCTAAAGCGTTGATCTCTCTTTTCTTCTATTTTTTGAGCTGGTTTCATAACAGCATTGCAGGAGCCTCCACAGTCAACAGAGTTGACCAATCTCGCCTCATGGTTGCCAAAGATAGGGAAGTTTAAGCATCTAGAAAGTTAGAAACAATTGCTTTGAAAGGATGCACAATCAGGTTGAAGGAACATATGGGGAAAGCTTACATCGTAACATTGCGAGAAGAATTATTTCGTATCTACTCCTTGAAGCACTAGACTCCAAGCATGCATGATGTCATTGCCAGATTCCTTTTGGAACTTAATAAACCTCCAACATATTGATGATTCAAGAAAATGTGCTATTTTTGCTTCTTTTTTCATTCCATATTTCATAATTTGCAGGGAAAAGAACTTTGATGTTACAATAAGAATGAAACCCCAAGAATCCCCATTGAACTTGAGCACAGGTTTGGACTTGCTTACTGTACAAGTTCGGAGGAAAGCATCTTGTGTAAATCCTGATCAGATTCTTAAGCCTATATGTCAATTATTTCAGGAGTGTGACTTATTTGGTAGTAACTAAAGCTATAAATAATATTTGTTTGCAGTCTCTCCTTATCCCTCTGTATCACCTCACCATTTCCAGACTCTAGTATGATGCAGTTAGATATATTTCATTTTCCTTTGGTACTAACACATTCCTATTGACCTACTTTTCTGGCATCTGTTGGAAATTATAATTATTTTTTATCTTATTAATTTGGCCAAGGATAACCTCTCTTTGAATGGAGCTCTTCCTTCTTCTAAGGGCTTGTTAAGGATAATTATGATAGATGATTCAAATATTGCAATTTTTGCATACCTGTATTATGTTGTATACTTCCTTATCTGAACCTCGTAAATATGCACTTGGTAAATTAAAATTGGGTTCACTTAAATTCTACATTCAACTCGATGCATTGTATTTTCATAATATTTGACCCTTTGGAATTATTAACTAGTTTTTTCCAAGCATTTAATGGTCTGCGAATGGTGGCTTTGTGCATTAACTGTAGCACAGTTAATTGATAGAAGACAGGGGTAAAGGTTTGTGGTGTGTCTTGCATGCAACATAAGGTATGCTGACCAATGTTCCTTATATGGGACTAGTTGATTGGGATACCTGTGGAGCCCAGATTAAATATCCAAGCTTGGTTCTTGAAATTGTTTAGTATTGTTGTGTTTAACTCAAATTCCAAGTCTCCTCCCCTTCATCTTTAGAGTTTGTTGTTGTTGGGATTCCCTATGCAATGGTGATTTCCTGCTTGACATGGAGGTATACTGGTCATGCGATCATTTTAATTGGGTTTTTCTCCTTGGCTCTAACTAGTACATATGATCTACCAGTCAATAAATATTTCAGTAGAGACTATAATTTATCCTATTTGAAGAAAAATATAATCAATTTGTCAAGTTTGGAACTGGGTTTTGTCTTTTCAGGTCAAGAACCCCTACAACCATGTTCTTGTCATTGTCCACTCGATCACATTGGTGGTTTTTGTTACCCCTCATGTTGACATGATTGGTAAATGCATATTTCAAGGGTAACTTGCAGGATGCTCAAGGACCACAGACACACACTTATTTTTGGTTGAGAGTAGTCCTTCATGTGATGATCTTCTTGGATGATCAGCATAGTGATTCTCCTTGATAATAATGTGGTTTCCTTGGTTGGAAATATGATTCTAGCCTTCGAAAGATTAGATTATCAATGGAGGTTGCTTCAGTGGTGCATAATGTTCTTCATGAACCAACATCAAGGTGGTCAAATCATCACATCCTGGTCACTTTCACCTTGTTTTGCATTGTTAGATCATAAGTATCCTCTGATGTGGTAATACACTTACCTAGTTTCATTCATGTTCATGCCATTTTTCCATAGTTTTACTTAGGAAATTTGTTTATTGCAAGCATATTATAACTTTGCGTAGGTGAAATCACTTCACACATACATTTTGACGACACCTCATCATTTTTCCTACGTGATTTGTGTACCTCATTGCATCTTAACCATTTCACCAAAGAAAAATTCACTTTCATACTTATATACCACTTCATTCCATCTCTTGGAAGGTGCATGGCATGTTTTAGGATTTTAGCTCTAATTCCCTAAGTTTTGTTTCTTATTAACACCTCAATTCTTATATATCCGAAATTTCTCGTGTGAACAGACCTAAGTAGTTTAGGATATTTAAGTCTTAAACCTTTGGTTGAGTGACTAAGTATTTGTTGAAAATGTAAGTAGTTTAGTTCTTCATAATTGTTGTTGTACTCATTTTAGTATGTATCCTATGTAACAAACAAGAAAAATTTATTTTATTAAAGCATGGGTTTCATGTTCTTTATTGATGGTCTTCTAGGTGAAAGCATGTTCTTCATGCTTCTAGGGCTTGTTAGGTCTTAGGATTTATTGTTATGAGTCAAAGGAATCCACATCATGTTTATAAGACCATTTTATTGAAATTATTTATTATTTGAAACAACTTGTGCATTTATAAATTCTTGTTGTCTATTGGGATATGATATACATGTCATTATAAAGTGAAGAACGTTCAAGAAAGCCTGTATTTTTTCGGACAATTTTATTAAATTTTAAATTTGCATCAAAAAGTCCAAAAACAATTTTCTAGTGTCAAGAATAATGAATGTCATCAATCAATCCTCTTATGCTGACTGAAATAGCCTAAATTATAACTCGTTCATCACCCTCAAGCACTTAAACGAAGTGAGATTTTTCATACCTTGCCGGCCCCAATAAGCCCATGAGAGAACATGTTACGGGTGGGTTTTGAACATTGGAGGGAAGGATAGTGGTCTAGCATTCTAGGATTTTCTGAGACAAAATTGAGAAAGGACAGTACCATTTATGGTCAATTCTTTGATGATTTATGACAGACATCTCTTGAGAATTTTATCTGAGAGAGCTTGTGGTTATTCAAATTGTAGTTAACAGAATTCATTTCAATTCTCAAATTAATGTTCCCAATATATTTGTTCTCCAAGAAGAACAATATTAACAAGGATGCAATGAGAGAAGTCATGTTTTGGTCACATTGGGAACTTCAGATTGGAAACATTGCACCCCAAAAACCCACCTAACAGGATACCTTGATGCAATTAGTAGTATCTTTCTGTGAATAAATTTAGAATAGTAGTTATTTGTTTTTTTATTTTTGAATAAGTGATTCCCACAAAAATCCTTACATAGCAAGCCTTTTGAAGTTGTTAACTTGTTATTAACAACGCTTGCAGCGTTTTCAATGAGTTTTGATATTTAATGCTCGTGGAGAAATCTGAGGGATGATAAATATGATGAATAGCCATAATTACAACATTTTTGAATGTTGAATAAGTCATTCCTGCAAAAGTCCCTATATAGCAAGCCTTTTGAATTCGTTAAATTGTTATTAACGACCCTTGCAGGGTTGTTACTGAGTTTTATATTTCGTGCTTGTCGAGCTATTCGAGAGATGATAAATATGATGAATATCCATCATTACAGTTTTTTTGTCTGCCAATTTGTAGCCTGTTTATTTGTTGATGATCCACCTCCGCAATAGATATTGTATAGAGCATATATTGTTGCAGGGTTGAGTTTTAAGAGTGCATATGGAATGGCATAAATTTTGACCAGTTTTTCATATTGTTGATGATGCGTCTGTCCAATGAATTTCTTGGGAATGATCTGTGAACCAAAATTGGTGATATAAAAGATGAAACATAATACATAATTTCTGTAATTGGCAGTTTTGAGATGAATGATAATTATGTATTTTCTAGTTGTATATCATGTTTAATATAGTTATTTGTTTGTATATCTCCATATTTTATCAAGATAAACTGTAAGAATTGCAATGTGAAGGTAATGGTAAATTATATTGGAAACGTACCCATACCGCATTGTACCTTGTTGTTCATTACAACAATTTTGTATCCGTTTTCATACCCAGGGAGAAATTGGACATGCCCCAATTTCGAGTATGGAAATAGTGATTTTAGCATTAAATAAAGATATTTTAATAACTGACAAGCTCTGTTAAGTTTTCATTTAGGGTGGGCCGAACAAGATGCCCCAAAACAACAAATTGTTTCAAACTCTAATTTCATGCTCACTTCAACATTTTTGGTTTTTCTATGTGAGCTTGGAAGGGACCAATAGATAAGAGAGGAAGTAGGGAATTTTTTATTGTTTTTATTCTAAGAAATTGATGTCCATTCAAACATTCTTCATCCTTCTTTTAATTCTTCTCTTCCTGTATACCTAAATTTCAGCTTGAATTTTTTGTATTCGTCATTATCTCGGCTATGTCTGGAAAGGGGGAGGGAATGCCAATGGGGAATTTGAATTCATGTTGTAAGAGTCGGACTCAGCTAGCATGTTATGTTGCAAACATTATTTTCAAACTCAGCACAAAGGAAAAATTTTGTGAACAAAAAATATACCAATGACATTTCCAATCCATATAGGTTATAAAATCACAATCTATGTAGAAATTCATAAGATCATGTCATAAAATATAAGAACAAAACATTTGACACTTGATTTATGTATGAAAAATAATGAGCTGAAAGAGGATTCCATGATCAAATTTACAAATATTACTCAATTCAACTACATAGCTTGTAGTCTCATAACATAATTGGAAAATCAAAATAGACAAACTTGACTCTCCAAGTCCAATCTCGAGCCTCATGCATGACTAAAAAAGTGCCTAGAATAAGCCCTCGAGGAGCTAGTGCTAACATCGCTAGGTTGTAGCAACAACTATGATGCCAGTACATTTGGTGGAGCAACAACATCGTTTGATAGTTTCGTTCCTGGCTTAAGGAAGTAAAATATACTCTGAAATTTCTTGTAACGTTTGGTCTTGCCAAAATTTGAGTTTACGTTGTTTTGTTCCAGATTTTTATTTTATAAGGTAATATAATATGGTGAGAGATTACCCAAAAATATTATATATAGATATTATATTATTGATAAAATCGCCTTCCTTTTTTCCTATGTATCATGGAGATTCACCCATTTATTATACATATAAATTTAGGGGGGTTCATAAAATTTTCCCTGCTTAGGACATAAGCCACCTTCTTTCATCCCCTAACCATTGTCAATTCCATGATACTAGTTCATGGCATGAAATACCTCTTAATGACATTCATTTTCTTAGCTGAAGGCTAAATATTCTATATATAGGCCATATGTTGTGGTTAGAGGCATAGTTCATGAATTTCAAGCTCGAAAAGCTTCATTTAGGACCTAAGGTCCTTTATGTCATTCCTTTACCATTAACAAGCCCCCAAGATAGGTTTGTAGTGAGAAATACCTCCCAACTACACTCATATTCCTAGTTGAAGTCCAAAGATATCCTATAAAGGTCAAAATGTTGTGGTTTGAAGCCTCATCCATGGTCATGAGCCCCAATAAGCACCATTTAGGACTATAAGGTCATTGATTTCATCCTCTCGCTAATGTTAAGGTCTTAATACCTATATTCTATGTGCAATACCATCTAACAATGATCATACTCTTACTTGAAAGCCAAATATCCCCTACCAATGTCATGTGTAGTGATTTGAGGCCCAGGTCATGGTCATTGTTGGAGCACAGCCCCTTGGGATACCTTTTTAGATAATTTTGATCCAGGTGGATATTGATGGCCACCCACCTATTCCATTTGGACCAGCACCATCAATTCTTGTAGCTTTTCACATTCAGCACAACTTACTATTTTTAGCAGGTTTTCGGGTCCTCCACTCCCGGAGCCATTTTGGGGCCTTAATGATCTAGGTGGATATTGGTGGCCACCCACCTATTACATATGAACCCCCACCATCAGTTCTTTCAGTTTTTAAGTTCCAACACAACTTACTATTTTTAGCATTTTTTTCGGGTCCTGAACTTTCGGAGCCATTTTGAGGCCCTAAATGACGTTTTTTGGGCATCGTTTTTCCGGAAAATATGATTCCATCCCAGAAGTGATATTCGCGGAAATATTTATAGTCCTCGAATAGATATTTATAATGATGTATCATATGCGTCAAACGGAGATCGTATGTCGAAGTTACGTCCCCGGGAAGTTGAAACACCAATTTACCCAAACGGGGCCCATAGTTTTGGTGTTTCATCTCCTAGGGTTAGTTTTTTGGATATTTAGAGTTCTCCTTTGTTTCTCAATAATAAATAGGCCCTTGAGCCTCATTGTAACACAGTTTAAAGTTCTATAGACGCCACATATCTTCTTATAGATTCGCTACCAGCACCCTAGCTATTTTATTTCCATTATGTCTGTAAGCATATTTCTGTTATTTGATATTAATGAAAGGAAGCATTATTTCCACTGCATCTCTATGTTCATGGTTATTTTTGTATTTTGTTGCATTCCTGCATAAATCCAGATCAATGGTATCAGAGCGGTCTACTCTTGCTTTGTTTTTCTTTGCATGTCCCCAACGCAATCAGGGTATAAGGAGTTAGGGCTCGATCTGGTTGAACCCTTGCAAGATTAGCCTCGCAAACCCCGACGACCTCCATGGCGGAAGAAAAGAAATATGAGGGAGCAGGCCCATCCTATCAAAATATTTCTCAAGGAGGCCCTCGAGAAACAAAGGAATGCAATGATGGATAACTTTGCTCAGATCCTTCAACGACTGCCCACCTATGGCGCATCTGCATCCAACAGCCACTCTGAAGGCACTACTCCCTTCAAGGTACAGGTAAACTTTGACATTCCTATATTTGAAGGCCAAATAGATGCAGATGCTATAGATAGATGGTTAAATTTGTTGGAAGGGTATTTCTCGATCCATGATTTCTCTAACCAAGAAAATATTATTTTTTCACTCCTCAAAGTCACCTCCCATGTCAAACACTAGTGGGAAACCTCCTGTGAGCAAGAGGACGAAGGGGAACCCTCTCTGTTCTTGGCCACACCCACTTGGAAGTCATTCCAAGATGACATCAAGGAACAATATTACCCCGTGGGGAGCTATGAGGAAAAATACATCCAATGGACCACGATGCGACAACAAAGGGATCAAGATGTGCACGAACTAACGAATATGTTCCATACCCTACACAAAAAGTTGGTTATTAAAGATTTAGAGAGACATTTGGTGCTCAAGTACCGCGGTTGTCTGCACAAACACATTCAGGAGGAAATGGAGTTCCTCGACATTACATCGGTTGGCACGGCATATCTCTATGCCGCCAAGATCGAGCAGAAATTTAAGCATAAGAAGCGAGACTTTGGATCTTCGAATCCGAAAGGTGCCCCCGAACTAAAGAACAAGGGGCAAGGCCAAAGTGGTGTGACTCAAAACAACACCACAAATCAAAAGAAGGACACAGGGAAGTGGTGTGAATTTCATAACAGCCCCACTCACAGCACAAACGAGTGTCAGGCCAAACAGTCATTGGTGGTCAAACTAAAGGCACCCGAATCAGATGCATTTTTTGATCCTGAGTTAGAACCAGAAAAAGGCAATGAAAAAGGGAAGCAGTTCATTGATGCGAATCCCAGTGCCATTGTTGCCACCACCAAGATCCAAAGGGAGGATCCAGAGGACGGGGAGCGCCTCTTCCATTCGCAGATGTGGGTGAAGGGTTCTCCACTACAATTTCTTGTCGATAGCGGAAGCCAAAAGAACCTCATTTCAGCAGAGGTCATGAAGCGGCTCGGCCTACCGACCATAGCACACCCACAGCCGTATACCATCAAGTGGCTCCACCTAGGGAGAGATCTCAACATCTGCCAGCAGTGTCGCCTTCTGTATAGTATCAAGCCATTCATGGATGAGGTATTGTGTGATGTTGCTCCTCTTGATGTAGCTGATGTATTATTGGGCCAACCATACTTGTGGAGGTGACATGTTGTGTATGAGTCTAGGCCTTGTGTTGTTGTTATTACTTTGGGAAATAACTTGTACATGATATTGGAGGTAGTACTACCTCTTGTCATCTCTTTTACTACTGCAAAACAACGCAATAAGATTGTTTTCCAAACCAGGAAATTTATTTCCTTACAACTCACTCACAAGGAAAGAAGAATATTGTGGCCACAGCCTCGAAACAGGGCTCCCTTGCACGGCTGCAGCAGATGGAAAAAGTCATGGAGGAATACAAGGACATTTTCTCCTCACTCACTATGGTTCCTCTATACTGTCAGGACAAGCACTCCATTGATATGACTCCCAACGCACCACTGCCTGATGTTGCCATACATCCTATAACTACACATACAAAATCCCCACATGTATTTTCTGAGGCTGATAAAGAAACCAAATTTACTAAACGCATCCAGCATGTCCACCCGCAGGTCCATTACATCTTCAACAAATCTAATACCCAGTTCAACAAAATTTGCCTCATCTCATGGAGGATCTCAATGCAATGGGGAACGTTGCTTCCTAAGGAGGGATGAATGATCCAGGTGGATATCGATGGCCACCCACCTATTCCATTTGGACCAGCACCATCAATTCTTGTAGCTTTTCACATTCAGCACAACTTACTATTTTTAGCAAGTTTTCGGTTCCTCCACTCCCGGAGCCGTTTTGGGGCCTTAATGATCCAGGTGGATATTAGTGGCCACCAACCTATTCCATTTGAACCCCCACCATCAGTTCTTTTATTTTTTAAGTTGCAACACAACTTACTATTTTTAGTAGTTTTTTCGGGTCCTGAACTTTCAAAGCTGTTTTGAGGCCCTAAACGACGTTTTTTGGGCATCGTTTGTCGGAAAATATGATTCTGTTTCGAAAATAATATTCATGAAAATAATTTTAGTCCTCTAATAGATATTTCTAACAATGTATCATATGCGTCAAACGTAGATCGTATGCCGAAGTTATGTCCCCGGGAAGTTGAAACACCAATTTACCCAAACGGGGCCCATAGTTTTGGCGCTTCATCTCCTAGGGTTAGGTTTTTGGATTTTTAGAGTTATCCATTGTTTATCAATAATAAATAGGCCCTCGAGCCTCATTGTAACATAGTTCAGAGGTCTGTAGCCGCCACATCTCTTCTTAGAGATTCACTACCAACACCCTAGCTATTTTATTTCCATTATGTCTGTAAGCATATTTCTGTTATTTGATATTAATGAAAGGAAGCATTATTTCCGTTGCATCTCTATGTTCATGGTTATTTATGTATTCTGTTGCATTCCTGCATAAATCCGGATCAAATTTTTTCTAAGTTTTGTTGTACGCGCTGCGCACAAATGGTCAGAGGGGATTTGGGGCAGGTCAAAGTCCCTTTATTATTGTAACGGATTCAGGGGAAAAAATATGAGTCTCAAACCATGGTTTGATACCATGGTATGTGCGCATTTTGATAATATAAATATGTAGGGGTTGAGGTGAGTAAGGATATGATGAGATATGTATGGTTGTTTGATTAATGTTTTGAGAAAAGTATGGGTTTGTTTCTAGGTAGAAAGGCTCCTGCTCACTGTGTGCGTGGAGACCTAATTCATGAGTTGTGTGTGGACTCTACTATTGTGTGCATAAAATATAGATTGTACTCAATTGCAGATCTCTTAATAATGAAGGAATTTTTGGCAAATCCATATTCTTATGTGATTTTCTGTTTAGATTATATGTTATTTTTTGTCAATATAAACATTTTTTGTTGATGCATATTTAATTTTTTTAATGGTTAATTGCATCTATGCACAAGTATTATTATATGTTATATAAGTAGATTTGAATGAAGTATAATTATCTACTATACGTGAAATATATTGAAGTAATCTGTGACAATCTGTGAAACGGTTAGATATGTTCACTATTAACCTTGGATGTGAAAATATGTTATATTATCTGCAGTAAGTCTGATTAATCCTAACACATAAAAATATACCTCATGGTGTAGAAACATGGTTTCATCACCCCCCCATACTGCTTCTAGTGAGACTTTAGTCCACGCAAATAGGTCACTGCCTAAAGGGCCAGTAGTTGGAGGGTTTTGTTGGTTGCGCGATAACTCTGAACCTGGGTCAGGACCCCTCAAGCCAAAAAATGGTTTCGTTGCCAGGAAACGGGATCACTTTGAGGGAGAATTGATGTATTGGCACCCAAAAAAGAACGAACTGCAAGATTATACTGACAAGAAGATACGTGAATTTTCAATCCAAGAAAACATAAGCTCTAAATTATCTTGCAAAGATTAGGCACAAAGGTATATCTACATAGAGGTCCACGAAAATTTCTTTTCTTCCTTTGCAACCAAGTTGCACAAGTGGTTGTATTAGCTTTCTGAATTCCAAACTTGCACAAAGGATGACGTGATCACTCAGTGGACCCCGAAGTTGGTACAAAAATTAGAGAAAACTAGCAACAACATCACCCGTGTGGTAGATCATTGGATTGACAGTGTTCTGGGAGGATTTGTGATTGAATTTTCTATTGATCAATTTGTATCATATTTTGAAGCTGAAAGAAGGTTTTTAAATGGCCCTACAGGTAAGTTCTTGCGCTCTCTGAAGCTGTGGATTAAAACGCTATTGTGTGAACATGGTACTTTGTGCAGTCATATTGAGTGAATGTCTCGTAGAGGCCCAACTACATGTAGTGGAAGAACTTACAGAGTAGATATAGAAGAAGGTTTTGTTTATAGCCCTCTCAAAGGTAAATCTCATAGTGATGAACAGTCTGAAATCAATAGCTCTAGTGAATTTGCACACTCTGAAGAAGAGGAATAACAAGATCAGGGTAGTCTGTAGAAATTTATATAACTGATATGTTATACATCCGAGATTCTCCTGATCACACACTATTTGACTTCATGCACAATACAGAATCTCTTCTACCATTTATCATTAATTGCGGAAATAAAAACAATCGCATGCGCACATTAAAACCATAAACATTCACACATATGAACACAGTATTTTATGGGAAAGCTTAAAGCTGAAAACCCCAACTATCTATATATTATATGTCATATAGATCATGTAACTATCATTATACAAAGATCCTCACAATATCTCAGTATAATCTCCAATTGCTACACACTAAACAGGTCTGATCTATCAAATCACATGCTCCAATCTCTGCCACCTGATAGCCTGCCTCTACTGCGCAATTACTGCTGAAGAATGGCTCTGATGGAACTCGAATTGGTCCAGCCTTGCTCACACAATCCTCATTGGCATCTCCAACCAATGTGTGTTGCAAATCATGCAACAGTATAGTCAGCCAAACTATAGTCACAACTAAGTTTTCTCATCCACGCTACCTTTCACCGGTCTCCATCGAAACTCATTCAATGCATCGTAGTTAACTAATGTATTCTTTAGTTGATTAATGAGTTAATAATTAGTGAATTAATTAGAAGAATAGTTCTAAATACTCTCACTAGTGTATCAATCAGTTAGACTAGATACAACTATCTCAACTATGTTTAACTCAGTTAAACTAAACACAACTCCACCAACTACCTCAATAACTCCACCAAACTCTGTCACATGAGTTCTAACTGAAGTATGCATGAAATAGCACCACTTAACCCTCAGGAATAGCGTAATTCCTTCTGTTAGCTCCTGTGCCACATCTGTACACTTAACTGAAGTGTTCCAAGAGAATAAGATAATGTTTATAGTCCAAATGTTATTAAGAGCTAATAATATTCGACATATATATTTTTAGACTAGCAATCTAAAAATAGATTCTGCCCAATATGTCTAAAAATAGAAGTCCATATATTTTTCCAACTTGAACAACCATCCACAAATAGCATCCTGCAACTCATAGAATATGATTGACATGTCTAAAAATAGACATAGTATAAAAATAGACTTGCGCCAAAAAATAGCCTGCGGGCCCACTTAGTGAAGGCGACTTCTTTCCACTAAGCTCATCATCTTGTTGCAATCTCAACACTTCCTCTCAACAAGATAGGGATTATCTACCACCCCGATCCTGCCCCTGTGGTATTCGAATTTTCTCTTGGTGAGCGCCTTTGTCAAGATATCAGCATCCTGATCCTCCATGGGAATTTATGAAAGTAGCATGATCTTCCGCTGCACACAATCTCTGATATGATGATACCGGATGTCAATGTTTTTAGATCTATCATGAAATATTGGATTAACCAAGAGTTTGATGCAACTCTGATTATCACAATATATCACAGTAGGATCTAAGTGTGATCCGAACAACCCGACCAGGATCTTCCTCATCCATATTGCCTCGCATGCAGCCAAACTCGCTGCCATATACTCAGCCTCTGCTGAAATGAGTGCCACAGATTTCTGCTTCTTGCTGTACCAAGAAACTGTTGTTGACCCGATACTGAAAATCCCTCCAAATGTGCTCTTTCTGTCTGTTGGGCTTCCTGCCCAATCTGCATCTGTGAAGCTACATAGCTTCACCTCATCCGACTGTCTGTACCATAATCCATATCCAGATGTGCCTCTGAGATATCTAAATACATTCTTGCCTGCCTTCCAAAAGAGCTTGGTAGGCTTAACCATAACTTGTGAAAGATGGTTAACAGCGTAGCATATGTCAGGTCGTGTATTGACTAGATACATAAGCGACCCCACCAACTGTCGGTAAACAGTGGCATCTACTACCTCTACCGATGTAGCATCCTCTTTCCTCCATCCACCAGGAAGAGGAGTGTCGATAGGCTTGCAGCCATGCATGTTGAACTTCTCCAGTATCTCCCGGGCATACTTTCCTTGAGACACAAACAATCCATCACTGCGCTGCCAAATTTCCAATCCCAGGAAATAATGAAGGAGGCCCAAGTCCTTCATCTCAAACTCCTTTGCAAGATCAGCCTTGCATGAGTGTATCAATAGTTCATCACCCGTCAAAATAAAATCATCTACATAAAGTAAAATGATCAGCAACTTACCCTCCACCACAATCTGGTATAGGTTCGGATCCGCCTCACTCTTAGAGAATCCAAGTCCGGTAAAATAATTGTCTATCTGTGTGTACCAAGCACAAGGTGCTTGTTTCAACCCATACAATGCTCTTTTGAGCCTGCACACATGCGACTCACTGTTGAAGATCTCGAAACCTTCAAGCTGCTCTATGTACACCTCCTCCTTAATCACTCTGTTGAGGAATGCATTCTTCACATCCATCTGATGAATGTGCCACCCTATCTGCGCTAAGAGAGCAAGAATCGTCCGTATGGAAGAATACCTTGCGACAGGTGCAAAGGTTTCCTCATAATCGATCCCCTCAATCTGTGAGAAGACTCGAGCAACAAATATTGCCTTTTACTTCTCCACACTCCCATCAGCTGCTTGCTTCACTTTGTAGATCCATATCGAACCTACCACTAATTTCCCTTCCAGCCTTGGGACAATTTCCCATGCACTGTTTCTGACAATCGAATCATACTCTTCTACCATGGCATCTACCCATGAGGGATCCTCCACAGCTTTTTCAAAAGAGGATGGCTTTGTCATGATACACTTGCTCATAAGAGCCATGTATCTAGTATACAGGTCAAGTGATTGTCTCTGTCTGTGTTGTGATGTAGGTGCTCATACAATCTTCTCTACATCCTGAATCAGTCGCTCAACTTCTGTAGTGCGCTTCCGCCCTCTGATGGTTGGCGTTGCATGAGTGGTCTCTTCCACTCCATGAACCTCCTCTTGTGGCTAATCCACATCCTAAGGCTCATCCTTAAGAACTAATAGCTCCTCATCTGCATGCAATTGTGGCTCCCTCTCAAGTGAACACTTCATGGCTTTCTCCTCATGAAATTTGATATCCCGTCGCACAACAGTCTTGCGACTGTCTAGAAAATACAAATAATAGTTGTAGGGTGTATCAGTGTATCCCACAAATATCCCAACCTCTGCGGTCAGCTCTAGCTTCTTCTTGGCATCCTTCGTCACATGAATGTAAACAGGTGAACCAAAAATCCTCAAATGCGAAATATCAGGCCTCTTACTAGCTAGAAAACGCCTCCTCGGGTGTACTCATGCCAAGTATCCTGTGAGGACAAAGGTTTTGCACATAAACCACAGTATTGCATGCCTCATCCCACAAGTGTATGGGAAGGCCCTGATCATGCAACATTGCCCGTGTAGCACCCACGATTGTTCTGTTCTTTCGCTCAGCGACCCCATTTTGCTGTGGGTTATGAGGCGCTATGAGCTCTCTTCGAATTCCTTCTGCGCTGCAAAAGTCCTTGAATTTGCCAGAGATGAATTCACCACCATTGTTGCTCCTAAGAGCCTTCACTTGCTTCCTCGATTCTTTCTCTGGGCTAAAATTCACCCCTAAAATTGTCGCTACTTAGAAAGGTCTCCACACACGTCTGTGTGAATTCTCTCAAGGATCGTCGTGGCACGACTATCCTTCTCATGAAAGGTGGCTTTCACAAATTTTCCCAAAGTACATCCCTTGCACTGATCTGACTACGCAAGTGTACCTTTGGGAAGCCCAGTAGAAATCAGCTACAAAATTTTCAAAGCACCATGGTGAAGATGGCCCAATCTCCTGTGCCATAGCTCGCCCTCATCCCGGCTCACCACTCCTTCTTCCTTGCCTGCCATTACTGCGCAGCCATCTACCTGCAACTGATAAAGGTTCTTAACTCGAACCCCTATCCTCCGGGTTTCACCAGTTGCCTCACTGCGCAGGAAAGCCTTTCCCTCGCTAAATACCACATCATATCCCTTGTCTTCCAACATAGCCACAGAGATAAGATTCTTCTTCAATCCTAGAACATGCTTAACTTCCTTCAATACGAAGGGTTTACCAGACTCCCTCTCAAAGGAAATGGTACCGATACCGGTTGCACTATATCTACCATCATCACCCATCTCGATGTGCACTCCAAGATCTTTCTCATCCATATCAGTAAACAAATCTTTGTCTTCGGTCATGTGAAAAGATTCACCACTGTCAAGAAACCACACTGAACCCATCATACTTGAGACCAAGCATGCGATCAGCGAAAAATCTAGCTCAAGCACTTGAAATGGAGCCTCTCCAGTGCGAATCAATGGCTTTGTTTATTTCTGTTATGCATGGACAATTAGTGGTAAAATTTGTGTTGGTGACAGTGAAAGCACTTCACCTTGGACATGTCTTGCTTCTTGCCTTTCGCACCGGATTGAGAAGCATTCTTCTTGCTCTTCCCCTTCCTTGCTTTGGCAGCCAAAGCACAATTTTCTTCATTTGAGTTCTTTGATGAAGATCCATCCCTGGTACTTCGCCTTATCTCCTCTTACACAAGATCCAACCAAAGTCGCTCCCATCCTGGCAATTTCTCCTGACCATTGATAGAGTCCTGATAGGAATTCCAACTCTTCGGAAGCCCAAGGAGAGCCAAGCTCACCAAGTCCTCGTCATCAACAATAACCCCCACACTTCCCAACTCATCCCTGCATTGGATGAACTTCTTGAGGTACTTGGGCATACTGTCGCCTTTCTCCATTTTTATTTTCCTGAGTTTATCCTTGAGCGCCAACTTCCTCTGGTCGCTCTTGCTTTGGAACAAATTTGTCAAAGCTTTCCACATCAAGAATGAAGAAGCTTTACCATGAAGTCTGGACACTATGTGATCCTTCACACCTTCCAACAGAATCCTTCGACACGTTGCTACCTTCTTTTTCCATGCGTCAAGTGCGGCAACATCGCTAGAACCCGGTTTAGGAATATCAGCATCTATGAACTCCTTCAACCCATTGTCATCCAGCACCACCTCCATCTTGTCCTTCCATGCAATATAATTCAAGCTGCCCTCAAGGGCATACTCCAATCTGTCCGTTGAACGACATCTCAACTTTCGACACCGAAAACAACTGCTTTGCCAAATTCAAATTCCACCAGCACAAAACTCAACTGCTTCAATGTTTTTGCAATTGCTCCAATGATCAATATTGCTCTGATACTATGTAGAAATTTATATAACTGATATTTTATACATCCGAGATTCTCCTTATCACACACTATTTGAATTCATGCACAATATAGAATCTCTTCTACCATTTATCATTAATTGCGGAAATAAAAACAATCGCATGCGCACATTAAAACCATAAACATTCACACATATGAACATAGTATTTTATGGGAAAGCTTAAAGATGAAAACCCCCAACTATCTATAAATTATATGTCATATATATCATGTAATAATCATTATACAAAGCTCCTCACAATCTCTCAGTATAATCTCCAATTGCTACAAACTAAATAGGTCTGATCTAGAAAATCACATGCTCCAATCTCTGCCACCTGATAGGCTGCCTCTAATGCGCAATTACTGCTGAAGAATGGCTCTGATTGAACTCGAATTGGTCCAGCCTTGCTCACGCAATCCTCATTGGCATCTCCAACCACTGTGTGTTGCAAATCATGCAACAGTATAGTCACAATTGATAGTCACGTTGCTCTTTCACCTACCTCTTCACTGGTCTCCACTGAAATTGTCCATGCACTGTAGTTAACTGATGTATTCTTTATTTGATTAATGAATTAATAATTAGTGAAATAATTAATAATTAATTCACACCACTCTCACTAGTGTATCAATCAGTTAGACTAGATACAACTAGCTCAACTATGTTTAACTCAGTTAAACTGAACACAACTCCACCAACTACCTCAATAACTCCACAGACTGCTTGTCATATGACTCAGAGACTTTGAAGTATCCATGCAATAGCTCCACTTAAACTTCAGGAATAGCTTAATTCCTTCTGTCAGCTCCTGTGCCACATCTGTGCACTTAACTGAAGTGCTCCAAGAGAATAAGATAATGTTTAGAGTCCAAATATTATTAAGAGCTAATAATATTCGACATATCTATTTTTAAACTGGAAATCTAAAAATAGATTCCGCCCAATATGTCTAAAAATAGAAGTCCATCTATTTTTCCAACTTGACCAACCATCCACAAATAGCATCCTGCAACTCATTGAATATGATCGACATGTCTAAAAATAGACATAGTCTAAAATAGACTTGCGCCAAAAAATAGCCTGCTGGCCCACTTAGTGAAGGTGACTTCTTTCCACTAAGCTCATCATATTGTTGCAATATCAACATAGTCTTGGGTCGTTTTCCATAGTTCAGATCCCATCCACTCCACTCCCAAACACATCTCACTCTAACAAGCCATCCACTCCACCTCCACCTCCACCACCAAACGTTGAGATGGATGCCTCCATGTAGTTACCCACTTTCCATGGTATCAGGAATGAAGACACTGACCAATTATGGTTTTTTACTGATGATGTATGGACATCGCAACACGTTAACAATGCAGATATTAAGAAAGCATAGCTGGACACCTCTTTTCAAGATCGTGCGCTGGATTGGTACATAAGGTATGTGCCGACAAACCCTAATGCAATTATTTATAATCTGAAGGTCGAATTAAAGGAAAAATCCAAGAAGAAAAAATAGTTTGCTCAATGTGTAACTAAGTTGAAGTAGATTTTCCAAGAATTGAACAAATCCATATGGCACACAGATCAATGGCTAAAGCGCACAATCATAGATGGATGATTTACTATTAATGACATGCAACACAAAGAGGGGTTTATTGCCATGATGCTACCACATCTACCCCATACCCTAAGTCAGAATAATATTTCCACGCAGGCTAAAGCCATAGAGATTGAAACGAATCTAGAATCGTTGTCGATACTAGCTGCACAGATTGGGACCTAGCAGATTCAAAGCTAGTTGGAGGCAATGCACTTTGAAATACAGATTCTGCGCAAGGATAAAGGAAAGGAGGCATGCATATATGAATGGTATATACACTGTAAAGTTTTTTCGCATCACAAGGATCAACGCCCTGTATTCAATATTATCTATCAGCTGGAGGACCAAACCCGCTTAAGAGCGTGGAGGGGCCAAGTGGAACCCCTATGTTATGGTGCAATATTTGTCAAGAAATGGGTATGCACAAGACAAGCTTATTCCCAAGGATAGGTAAATATATCCCTGAGCTTAAGTAACCGTTCTGCAAATTTTTCTCATCAGTGGGACATGACAAGCATCATTGTCGAAGCTTCGGTTTGATGATTGACAGAGCTAACCTATATAGGATGCATGCTAAACCAACCTCGCTAGCATCCCCGTCTGGTGTGGACTTTTGTAGTGTATTCGAGGCATGGGTGGGTGAAATACACTGTGCTTGATAGGGGGTTGCTTTGCTACAAGCAAGTAATAGGTCAATTGGTTTGTTAGATTGTTAGTAGAACAACATAACATGTATTAAACTAAGTAAAGAACCTAACATGCTTCAATAAATAACAAGAAACAAAATACTCATATACAATAACAAGCTCAATCGAGTCAAACACACTAATAATCCAAACAGAGAACTCTTCCCCTTTTATTAGTTGCTGATGGTATCAGTGAATAGGATGCTAAATCACTTGCAATGAATCCTTAGAGCTATGGAGCTATAATATTCAAGCAAAGGGTGTCTATTCCCTTTAAGCTTCTTACAAGACTCTCTCTCTCCTGGAAGGATGGTAGAATAATAGACACTTGGTGAACTTCTTCTATTGGATTGAGGCGTTGGATGGCCAACAGTTGAATCATTCCACTAATTGCTGCTTGGACAACACAATGCTAGTTTTCTCTCAAGAAATTTGGCTAGCATAACAATGTGTTCTCATGTTCCTCTTCCCATGGCATTATTTTATAGGAAAATTTCAAATTTTCCCTCCCTCTCTTGGTACAAGATGGATGTTGACACAAGAGTGGGAGGCAGATTCATTTGTGTGTTGCACTTAAGGCCTCATGGTGGCTCCAAGGCGGTTGCACTTGGCTAGATTAAGTGGGAATATTCTCCTTCAAGTGTGCTAAGTGGTCCTGGATAGTGACTTTTCTCATACCTAGGACTGCTTTACTATCTAACGGATAGTCGCAATGATCTTCGCTACTATTGAAGAAAAGGTTGCGCAGATAGCTTAGGGTCAGTGCTTTCTATGTGCTATTTTATATTTTCAAATCCTGTAATGTCTTTTTTCCCTGTAAATCCTTATTTGTACCTTCTTCTTGACATTTCCTAATGTCTTTTGCTTGTATGATTTGTTATATATACAAGAGTATGTCAAACCAGTAAGTCAACCTCAGAGAAGGATGAATCTGATATGAGGGAGCATTTCCAAGAAGAATTACAAAAATTTCTCGATGTAATCATTATCTATCCAATTTCAAATAGCCAATGTGTTTCACCATTATTTAGTGTGCCAAATAAGAATGGAAAGTGGGGAGTTTGTATCAGTTACACAAAATTGAATAAAGAAACTTTTTTCTAGTAACTTTCATTGATCAAGTTCTAGATACATTAGTAGGAAAAAAATACTTTCTTTTCATGATGCCATTAGTGGATATAATCAGCTTCAAATTGCACGTGAAGGTAAAGATAAGACAAATTTCATATTCCCTTGGGGTATGTATGCTTATACAGTAATTCATTTTGGATTATGTAAAGCACATGCTAAATTTCAAAGGAAAGTATTAGGTATTTTTTTTACTTGATCCATGATTGTGTACAAGTATATAAGGATGATTTTACAATTTATGGAAATACTTTTAAAGAAGCTTTAGAAATACTAGAAAAAAGTTCTTTTTAGATGTCTAATATTTCATTGGGAAATGATAAATATTTTATTATATTTAATGAAGGAATTGTTTTTGGAAATCATTTTCAGGTTATGGGATTAAGGTAAATACAACAAGGTTGAAGTCATCTCCAAAATTTCATTATCTAAATTTTAAAAGGATGTAAGCTTTCTTGGATTCAAAGGTTATTATAGAAGGTTTATAGAAAAGTAATAAATATTGCTTTACAAATTTTAAATTACTCATCAAAGATTTTGATTTTCATTTGGATTCTAAATGTAAAAAAAAAAGTGAATTGTTGAAACAAAAGCTCTGTGAGGAACCTATCTTAAGAGAGCCAAATTGGTCCCTTCCATTTCATATTTTCACCGATGCTTCAAAAACATATTTAGGGGTTGTATTAGGAGAGAAAGAGATAACCCATGCAATATATTATACAAGAACAAATTTAACTCTTGCGGAGTTGATTTGCATGATCACTGAAAATGAGTTCTTTGCAGTTGTTCATTTTATCAACAAGTGTATACACTATATTAATAGATATGATACTTTTGTTCACACTGATCATTTTGTTATTATATATGTTATGAATAAAGCAATAACTAATAGTAGAATTACTTGGTTTATTTTATTAATATAGGAATTTAATATTACCATTTTGGATTTCCTTTTTAGGATGCAAAATGTTAATACTCTAATCCATGTAGTAGGTAATTTTTTTAATAAACATATTTCTGAAATATCTACTAAATCTCCTTGATTTGAAGATATCACTAATTATTTGGCTACATGAAAATTTAATCCTTAACTATAAGCTAAAGAAAGACAAAAAGTTATCAAATCTAGTGCACCTTATTCTTGGATAGAAGAGAATTTGTTCTGAATAGGAGTAGATTTAATCATTAGATGACGTGTTCAAGAAGATGAATTTCCTAAGGTACTTAATGCATGTCATGATGAACCTTGTGGAGGTCATTTTGCTGACAGATGAACTACATACAAAGTAATTATTTTTTAATATTATAGGCCTTGTCTTTTCAAGGATGTTAAGAAATGTGTCAAGAGATATGATAGCTTGCAAAGGATGGGGAATCTGTCTAATTTGATGAAATGTCTCTACAACCATAGGTAATAGAAAATCCTTTTGAGAAATGGTCTCTATATTTTTTTAGACCCATTAATCATCCATCCAAGAAAAATAGGTACATTCTTGTTTAACCTGATTATGTTACTAAATGGGTAGAAGTTAGTCCATTAAAATTTTCTATTGTTGCTACATTTCATTTTGAGGATATTTCCCTCATTTTTTGTACCAAGAGAAATTGTAACAAATTAGGGTGTGAAATTCACCTTCAATCTCATTTAGAATCTTATGGAGCAATATAAAATCAAACATCTCAAATACACTCCATATCATCCACAAGCTAATGGACAAGTGGAATCCACAAACAAATTTCTTGAAGCCATATTGGCTAGGAATATGCATCTACATAGGATATATTAGGCAAAAAAAAATCTAGAAGCACTCTCAACATACCATACCACATGGAGGAACACCACTAGGCATACTCCTTATGATATTGTTCATGGAAAATAATCTCTATTTCCTATTAAACTTCAAGCGAATACATACAAGACAACAACAAAATTGAAGTTAGATCTCTCTTAAGCCCAAAATTAAATGTTGGCACACCTTAAAGAGTTGGATGATATCCCACAATATGCCATTAAAAACACTAGAATAATTTAACAGTAGAGGACAAGATGGAATGGAAAATTTATCAAGGTCAAAAATTTTAAACCAGGTGATTGGGCCCTTCTCTTTCATTCAAATTTAAATATTTTCAAAGGAAATTCCAAACACATTGGTTAGGCCTTTATGACACAGAAGTTGTTTTTGGAAATGGAACAGTAAGAATCAATACTATTCATGAAGAAGGAAATGTTTTTCTTGTTAAAGGGCATAGATTAAAACTCTATCAAATCCCATGACAAGATAAGAGTTTGTTCAAAGTTTGCGGAAAAATTATGAGTTAAAATTGGTAGAGAAATGGGATCACTCTCCTTTACCACTTAATTCCATTTTGTTTCTTTTTTATATGAAAATAATAATAATATAAAATAAAATAAAATGTTTAGTTATGAAAACCAACATTGATGGCATAACTATGCCAAAAATCATATTTGAAACCTAATATTCCTGGCAAATTGGATTTCCCTTTTCTCTTTTATAAATAGTTTTTTCATTCAAACTAACTAGTTTGAAGAATCTATTTCTCTTTTAGTAAATATTTTCAAATAGCATAAATAATATTTCAAGAAGAAAATTGGAGAAAATTTTCAAAATTGATTACATTCCATAATGAACAAAAGATTTAGTAGCTTATCAGTTCTAGTAGAGTAGAAAAGGATTGGCTTTGGTCCAGCAAGCAATCAAAAATGTGAAAGGAAATAAATATAAGGTAACCCGATCGGTAACAATGCATATTAGTTAATTTATTGTAGAATCTGGGATATATGGACGCATTTACCATTTTTCAAATAAAAGCTCAAAGAGGCTTACTCTAAATAAGCCTCACATTGAATTAATGATGGAACAAAAAAATTCATATCCCACATTATGCTAGTCCCTAAATACTAATATATTTATCCCATTCAAAGACATAAATACAAAAATATCAAATCATAATCTATGATATTTCATCGAGCCATTATATAATAATTATATAAATGAGAAATCCTATTAACATCTGTCACCACCATATAGTCTTGTCATTACATATAGTCTTGCCATTACTTAATAACATTTGAATCCATAATAATATACCACCCTTCCCAACCATTTTTCCATGTCATTTCATAATATCCTGTTACCATCACTAAAATTCCCTCTAACAACTACTTGAAGTAAGTTTACTTAACAACAATCCTAAATATGATGATAGTAGTTCTTCTCTATGGAGGAAGACATTGGCAAGGCACTAAAAGAGGAAATAATTGAACTATGAGTTTTAGAAAAACATGTGAAAAATAATAATGAAATGATCAAAGAACATAACCATAAAATCCTTAATGGAATGTATTACTAGCATCATAGAACTCAAAGCTCAAGAAGAGAAAAAAAGTAATTCACCAAAAAATAAATAGGTTAATGAAAAATCTCCAATGGATAGTTTCTATGAAGAAGAAAGGTATTAAGAGTAACTTGGATATACTAATCCAATCCTCTAAGATTATTCTCCAAAGCTCATATTATAACAATTTTGAAAATTGTGCTGCCAACCTGCAAGCAAACCTGCAACATCCTAAAAGTAGGGAAATGTTGGGCCCAAGAAAAATTCCATTGGTTAACCCCAATAACATAGTAAAACATTCGGTAAACTATAAAAATGAGGCATGAACCATACATCCATACTACTGGGAAGCAGACTAAAATCTTCGGAGAGTGAAAAATATTCATAGAATGAGAAATCAACAACTGAATGATGATGCGTTTAATATTAAATATTTCTATGACTAGCTTTCTTGATAATGAATCATAAAAAATAGAATTTTAATAGAAATAGAAGACAATTGTCATTCACCACTAAGGTTTCTAGCAATCAATTTCTTGGGGTGTTATTGTAAAAGACACTATGTATAGGATTCATTTATAAGTGAAGAGACATCCATTATCATCCTCCTTTCTTCATTTAATGTTGGCATTTGTGCGACCATGTCTCAACTATTACTATTTAATAAAATTTTGGCTATTGTAGTTATTGAAGTGTATATCTAATAATCAAGTTTTCTAAGTATTTTTAAATCTCATATTCTAGCAAGAGGTACCCATGTTGTGTACATGAAGTGTACTTTAGTTATTTATTTTAGTTTAAGTTTCTTTGTTTTTATGTTCTATTTTCATCATTTCATTATGTAGATTTTCACTCATTTTCTTTAGTTTTTTTTGTAATCTTAAAACAATTGCATAAAATTCAAAAACCACCAAACATTTATAAGTCATTTTTACCATCAATTCTTTACTTCTACATTTATTTTTACACTCAGATTCACCAATTTAATAGGATCTCTTACATAACATTATAGGCGCCTGATCGATTCCATTTCCTTTCATAGTTAACTTCTTTGGTACTTTTATTATTTCTTGCAAATAATTGTAGTCTTCCTTTATATTTTATAGATTATAAAATGAAATTATTTTCATAGAATAAGTTGAGTTTTTCTTTTATATATATATATATATATATATATATATATATATATATATATATATATATATTAAACACATTTATTCAATCCACTAAAATATAAAATTTAAAAAATGAATACAAATTTTAAAGTTTTTAAAATTATAAAAAAATTCCCTCCCATCTATTCTATTAGTTTTCCCTTAAGCTTTAGTCTTTATTTTGTTATTTTTCAATTGGATGTTTTGTCAACTAATAGTTGTCCTCACTATATTTTCAATAATAAAAATTTCTTCTCTCAAACAACTCCCAACACCACTGTAAATGAATTGTTGACCAATTCATCATCATTTACATCCTTCATACATATCATATTCATCTTTTATGCTTTATGGTATTCATAAATATCATATTCATCTAGTGACTCCAATGATTACGTTACATAAAATACAATAAATGTTTCCAAAGAAATGGTCATATATACTCAACCACAAAAACATACAATAAACAAAAAGAATTATTTAAAAATCCTTATTTCTCAATATGCTTTTTTCTAATATGCATTCAAGATTAACACACTTTCCAACTATTTACACAAATTAAGTTGTCAAAGAATTTTCAAAAATATAACCACCACTATATATTAGATAACATATAATTAGGGCAGTCATATAAAACCAATGACTGGTAGACGCCCAATAAACAACAATAGACATCATAATACATTTCATCATGAACAATTTTAGTGCACAAATAGAGTTTATCATAATACCATGAGTTATCAATATCACATTAAAAAAAAAAAACAGAACTCACTATATTGTATATTTTATAAAGATTAAATACCTACCATCTATCTATTAATTATTTTCTACAAAACCTATTTTAAAATAAACACTCTATCAACTTAAATATACATACTCTAATTTATCTCATCAAAATAAAACATATCGTTCTGTGAAGCTTCAGAAGCCTCGTTACTTTGGCCAAAAGTATTTCAAAATAAAGAAATCCAACTTCATCTTTGTGCTCTTGGTACACACTTGACATTACAGCAGCTACATGCAAATATATATAATCCATAGCAATAATTAGCCACTAACAAAGCAATTTATTTTGAAACCAGACTATGTACTAAAATATTAAGACATAGATCAATTTGTTTGAAATTACTAGTGAATGGCAACACATTGTTCACAAAAATAAAGAGTGTCTTCTTTGAACTCAAATTTATTTTTGTTCGCATCATATAAACAAATTACCCAACATTAAAATGCACAAATTGCCCAACAGTAAAATCAGCTGGGAGTAGATATCTGACATCCAATATTGTAAGCCATCTAACTTTATCCATCTGGATTGAATCATTTCATCAAGCTAACAATGCTTCCAAAAGTTTTTTTTTTTTATAATATCATTGAAAACAGAAAGGAGAGACACAACCAATTATTTTTCTAATAGTAAATTTTGACTATATGTGATTTTGAATAAATTAAAGAATCAATGACATCATTATTTTAGGAGAATAAGTACTCGCCTCACATTGTCAATTGTTGGTACGTCACTCTTCTCTCCCTTTTGAACAAATCTTGCATTTTTTTATTCATATAATTATTTCTAGAAGTGTTATCCATAATATCAAATACTAAACAAGATTATAAAATGATCTTTATTTACACTTTTTTTTTAATGAGAAACAATAATCCACCAAAATAATTTAATGCAAAGTTAATTTTGTGATTTTACAAGTATTGTGAAGATACTTGTCCTTAATCTTTTTACCCTCAGCTTTCCTACACTATAATAAATCACAATTGAAATGATTAAATATTTACAAGTTTATTAGGTACTTTAATAAATATATTAAAATTTAATTTGTGTGAATTGCAAATTTTAAATAAATTTGAAGCAAAATAAAAACCATCATTCTTAAAAATACATAAATATGACTTGATTATTTAAAATTGATAACTCATCATATCTAAAGGATGTTCTTTTTTGAAGAGATCCCTCTCCATTATAAGATTTTTTTTTTGGATTCCTATTTTCTAACTGGACAAACGTCTTCAACTTAAACCCGAAAAAGGAAAACTTAGTCAACTTAGGTTAACTCCTCGGAGAAAAGAAATTCAATAAAATGAGAATACATTAAAATAAAATGGCCAAATAATCACAGATCATTAAATAACAAATCATTTGACAGTTTAGCTATTATCACATAATTTTATGGTCCATATTTTATTTTTAAAAAAAAAATTAAACAGAAGATCTAAATGTAACTTAATTTGAAAATAGATTTTGAAAATATTTACTTTGAAATATTTCAAAATTTGATTTACATAAAAATACCCCATAAAAAAAAATAAAAAAAAATCGAACTAATCAAAAGTTCTGTGCATAAAATCGGACTCAAAGATAACCTAACCATGAACCAAGTGAAGGTTTCACTATGAATACAGAACTCTCCCGCCTTGCACTACGGCCGAGCAATCGTTTCGTCGAGTTTACAAAGAGATGAATTCGATTAACTATTTATATGAAAATATTGAAAACGAATCACACTGAAAAAAAATTAACCATGTCATTGTGGGGTTGATTTTGTAAGTAGTGACAAGTGGATTGTAGATACGTGTAATAAATATTGCATAATTATGTAAAATGGAGACTCCATTTTACGATTATGGTTTTTTAAAGGTTTAATTTATAAAAATTTGTAAATTTGAATATATAATTATTTCATATATATAATTTTAATAAAATATTAAATTTGAAAAAATCTATCGGAATAATTTAATTGATGATAAAGTAATGTGAAATATGTGAAAAAAAGGATTTAGAATTCAATTTGTGAGACATGTTGTTAGATTTTTCTCGCATTAATTATATATATATAGCATCTAATGTACATGTAACAGTCAATAGGCTAAAACTAATGGATTTTGTTTAATTATTATTATTGGTAAGTTTATATATATATATATATATATATATATATATATATATATATATATATATATATATATATATATATTCATAAAAATAGTAAAAAAAAAAAATGTAATATTATATCTCAAAATAATATATATATAACAAATTCAATACCGTAAATTTATGTAATTTTGTAAAAGCTTATTATGTGATGAGTACTTAAAAATATTTTGAAATCAAATATATATAAAACTTACAAAATCAATTTTATGAATCTTTGTAATTTTATAACAATTTATGATGTTATGCATCGTTAAAAATATCATTGAAATTGATCACTTTGATATAGTTAAGGATAAAATTTAGTGACTTTGATTTTTAAGCCCTAATCATTAAATTCATTAAACCAAACCTAATTAAGAACCACTTACATCAATGTACCAAGCTTGTAATATTCATGTCTTGCATTTATCATGTCTAAAATTTGAAATTTAAAAACCAAGATGCATTGTAAAACAAATTTATGTTCATAACACATACATGTTCCACTAAATAATATAGGCCTTTAAACATTATTTCACCAAAAATACCCCTCCTTTATGATTTATACTTAAGAGTCCTTGGCATTAAGGTCTTAAGGTATTTTTTTTCATCTTGTAATCATTGGAAAGGCCCCAAGGTCTATATGTGGTGCATAAGACCACCTAAAACCAATCAATTTCCTAACAAGAGGCCAAATATCCCATATAAATCTCATGTATGGTTGTTTGAGGGCTTCTTCACAATAATCATTCCCAAGAAGGCTCATTCAAGTCCTAAGGACCTTATTTTACTCCCTCAACCACTATCAAGGCCGTGAGACTAGTTCACATTGCACAATTCCTCCTAGCATGGCTTATATTCATAGTTAAAGTCAAAATATCCTCTACAAAGGTCATCTTTTGGTGGTTTGATGCTTATTCCATGGCCATTGACCTTGAAAAGCATCATTCAAGAGCCAAGGCCCTTGATTTCATCTATTCACCATTATTAATCCCTCAATACCCTTCCATGATGGACAATACTTCCTAACAATGCTTATACTCCCATTTAAAGGACAAAGAACTCTTATATAGGTAATTTTTTGTGGTTAAAGGAATCATTGATGGAAATTGAGCGCAAGAAGTCTCACTGAGAGCCTAAGTCGCCTATTTTCAATCTATATTCATTATAAAGTCCTAAAGACCTACCTATGTTTCATAATACCAACTAAGGTAATGGCATTCATATTCAAAGTCCAAAAATACCCTATAATGATCATGTATGGTGGTTGTAAGCCTCATTCATTTTGTCAATCCCAAGAAGCCTTGCTTAGGACCAAGGAAAATTCTAGGGCGAATTTTAGCCCAATGACGAATTTTAAAGGGTTTTAGAATTTGGAGGGGAATTTTTTTTATATAAAACCCCTTTTGTATAGCTAGCCCTAAAATTATTTTAAAAATAATTAGTTATTATTTTTTAGCCAAAAAAATAAGGCCGCATAAACCATTAAACGTTGGATTCGCCTCCGGATTTTCTGGTTTGGAGCAATTTTGAGTTGCATTCGCCCCGATTTGCTGGCTCAGAGGGGGATTGCAATGACATTCGTCCTCTATTTTTATTGGCTTGGAGATTAGGTGATTGGAATGGCAGCACTGAGTTTGGGGCTTGGAGGTGATTGGAATGGCAACGCTGAGTTTAGATGAATTCATGTCGGGATTTCTTCCTTATGTGGAGGGAGGCCGATAGTTATTTATTGATGATCTCCGAGTTGCATCCTTCATTGACTCATCAACTTGGAGGTGATTGGAATGACAAAGAACAGAGAAGTTGGGCTAGGTCGCCAAAGCAATAGTCGTGACCCCTCGGAGAGAGATGGAAGAGCTATAAATGCCCTCTTATCACGAACGAGTTTCCCTATCAGTCAATCACTTTCTTTCAAGGATAACTACTACGAAGTTTTAGTAGGTTTCAAACTATCCCTTTCCAAGCTCAGATCCTTACCTATTTGACAGATAAAGACCTTCATTCAATAGTCAGTAGGGCTTCGCGATCTATCCTAGTAAATGAATTAAAGCTTAGCCATAGTCGTTTACTACAACGTATCAACAGAGATTGAACTTAACTACTCGTCGTTATAGTCAATGCAGTCATTATCGCACTATAGAGAGGAAATAATTATAAGTCTCATTTCAGCAGATTTAACAACTAAGAAATTTTGGTAGGAAAGCAGATTTTCCTGGCTTTGATTAAACATTGATGCCAGATGATGAGGGCAACTTAATTTTTTAGTATAAATTAGCCAATCCCCTTAGGTAATTTCATAGGTGAATGCTTCAAAATGCATGTGTGTGCGAGTCTAACAGTGCTGATACTCTGTGGGTGAATCCTAAATGCTTGTCAACTACGCTGCGCTTCCCAAGTGGATTTTGTCGACTCCATCCCTCCAAGCAAGGCTTTCTTCACATTCTGTTGTTGGTGTTTTTACTACTACAACCTTGTTCAATAATAATAAATCACTTAGGTTGGAAGAAGAGTTGGTTGTTGTTGAAGTCATTTCCCTTCAAACTTTCTGTTCATGTGATTGGTATATCTCCTGCTTTAGTTGTTCTAGTCTTCTTGTATCATTAATGATAAGATATGAGGGTCCTAGTTTCTGCGATTTCATGAAGAGTGGCTTGTGTAATATTTATGAGGGGTGCGCTTGATTGTAGTAGATCCTCACAACATCGGTTGGTTAGCCCCTCATAACATCGATTGGTTAGCCGATCACAAGTAATAAAGAGCAGTTCATTATAATTAAAGAAATGGCATCACCACCTCCTCCTTCCTTTCGTGCCAATGGGGCTGAAACTCAGTTGAATGGCATTGCCAATGAGATCATGAAATTGCTATACAAAAGGTATTTCAAACTACTATTCATCATACTTCATTATTATTACATTACATGACAAATAAATAACTACGTATGTACATGAAAACGTCTAGAAAAATAAACCAGTGCAGATCCATCTTAAACCCAGATCTGCACCCACATTGTCTAGAAAAATAAAACCATTGTAGGTCCAACTTAAACCTAGATCTACACCCAGAGAGATCAAATTTTTTTTGACCTTGTTTGTAGGAGATACCCTTCAAGGTTGAAAATTCCCAGTGAAGGTCGCTAGAGATTATATTGCAGGCATTCCATTTCATTTGAGAAATTGTTGGACATTCCAACTTGAATGATAGTGCTCCCATAATTATGCCACAAATCCCAAAAGAATCCTGGGTGATTTTGGTATGAGAGGCTATCTTTACCCTCTCCTAGATAAAGACTTAGTGGATTCTTATTTTTTCATCCTTACAATCCATGTACTTTATAATTTTTTTCCCTAAGTATATTAGTCATCCAATGTCCTCTCTTATCACTATTGAGGGTGCAAGTATCTCAACTTTTCAAGCAAGCAATTGAAGCCTTTCATTCCTCCTTTCTTTGCACCACATAAATTGAGGGAAGATATATTCCAGCTTGTTGCAAACCATGGTATCTAAGATATTAATCATATTTATTAGATTCTTTTACATCCAATTTTGAAGGTTCTGCTTTGATTATTCATACAAAATTTGAAGTTACCAACATTATCCTTTGAGTAGAGATATCACTTAAAACAAGTCCACCCCTATATCTCCCAAGGGTGAACATATCATGACTTAAGTGTTGGTTTGATCCAGATTTATGCAGGAACGCAACAGAATACACATGTAACCATAAATACAAATATTCAATGGAAATAACACTTCATTTCATTAATATCAAAGAACTGAAATTCGCTTATAGACAGAATAGAAATAAACTAGCTAGGGCATTGGTAGCTTATCTCTGAGAAGACATGTGGTGGATACAGGCCTTTGAATTGGGTTAAAATGAGGCTCAAGGGCCTATTTATTATTTAGAAATAGTGGAAAACCCTAAGCATTCAAAACACTAACCCTAGGAAATGCAGTGCCAAAACTATGGGCCCCGTTTGGGTAAATTGGTGTTTCAACTTCCCGGGGACGTAACCTTAGCATACGATCTTCGTTTGACATGCACCATACCTCGTTAGAAAGATCTGTTTGAGGAATACAACTTTTGATGCAAGAAAGCTAGTTGATATTGCTCTTGATTTTCCCAAAAAACGTCGTTTAGGGCCTCAAAACAGCTCTGGAAGTTCAGGACCCAAAAAAAGGCCAAAAATAGTAAGTTGTGCCAAAACTGAAAAAATAAAATAGACAATGGTGGGGCCCCAAGTGGAATAGGTGGGTGGCCACCAATATCCAACTGGATCATTCCTCCCCCCTTATGAAGCAATGGTCCCCATTGTGTTGAGTTCCTCCATGAGATGAGCAAACTTTTGCTGAAATTGGCCCCTGGTGAACCACTTGCCTTGGTACAGGAGTTGGTCAGCTTTGAAAACCCAATACAGTTGGATCTTCTATTGGTGAGTGGTCTTGATTTGCATATCCATGATACAATCTATGGTGGCCTGTTCCATGCAGTCTAGGTTTAACTCTGTTGTTGTGATTTGTTTTGCAATGTCAGAGGTGTCTAGTTGAGGTGGGAAGTAGGGATGAAGGTGGTCCACATTGAATACTGGGTGTAGACCAAGGAATGGTGGAATACTAAGCTTGAAGGCATTGTTCCCTAAAGCCTTGGTGATGGTGTACGGCCCATATCAGAGCGGGTGAAGCTTGCGGTAGGGTCCAATGAGGCACTCCTTCTACAAATGTAGCCACACTTTGTTGCCCACCTAGAAGTTGTGTGGTACCCGATCTTGGTCATTTCGTTGCTTGTACTTAGCATTGGCTCTGTCCAATATGTCATGAACTTGTAGGCGGATGTGTTGAATGCACTTGATGAAGTTGTTTGCTTTGTCAGCTTCATACTGGACATGAGCCAAATCGGCCTGAGTAGTTGCAAATGACATGGCTACGTCAATAGGACATAATGGCTGGAATCCCAAGCCCACCTGAAAGGGGTTGTGGCTGGTTGAGTTGTGGAGAGCTCGATTATAACTCTATTGTACATAAGGGAGGCTCTCATCCCATGTGTGTGGATGCTTTGAATTGTACATGTGCAGAATGTGTACAATCACCCTGTTGACGATCTCTGTCTAACCATCAGTTTGGGGATGGAAACTTATGGACTTGGTGAGCTTGGTGTCCAACATTGACTAGAGGCTGGACTAAAATGTGCTGAGGAACTTGCTGTCGTGATCTGATATGAAAGATTGTAGGATCCCAAAGTGCACCCACACTCGTTCAAAGAATATTTTATCAGTGGCTTCTGCTGTGATATTCTTCTTGCAGGCCGCCATAATGGCCATCTTCAAGAATCTGTTGATGACCACGAAAACACAATCGTTTCCATGCTTTGTAGAAGGAATGTCTGACATGTAATCCATGGAGATGGATTACCAAGGTCAACTCGGGGTAGGTAGTGGAGTATAGAGGCCTTTCTTATTGATGGTTGTTTTGGCAATGGCACAAGTAGTGCAGGATCTGATGTACTTCCTGACATCCTGTCGAAGGTTCGACCAATAGAAATACTTCTGTAGTACTGCCATTGTTTTCTTAACCCCGAAATGCCCAGTGACTCGACTATAGTGTGCCTCCCACATCATCTTCGCACGCTTTCTTGAAGGAACACAAAGGTGTCCTAGGTGACATAACAGTGCATCTTGGAGGTGAAAATTTGGAACTTGTGTATCCCCCAAGTGTGCCTTGTATGTGTGGCCGAATTCTAGATTGCTATTGTAGAGAAGCGGCCAATCAGAAGTCTCATGCCCACAAGAGTTGAGAACGATGGTTAGTGCCACGATCGGTGGTCAACTGAGACAGTTTGCAACATTGTTGGTGCTACCCTTCTTATACTTGATGTCCAAATGAAACTGTTGCAGATATGTGGACCAATTTTGATGGCGATCGTCCTGCAACTTCCCTTGTGTCTATATGAACTGCAAAGGTCGGTGGTCTGTGTGGATGATTTTTTCCTTCCCCAAAATGTAATGCTTCCATTGTCAACAAACCTGCACAATGGAATACATTTCTTTTTCATAAGTGGGATACTTGCAAACTGTGTCGAACAATGTCTCATTGTGATATTCCACTGGATGTCCATGTTGAGTAATAATTTCCCCAATAGCATAGTTAGAGGCATCTGTCTCGATCTCAAATGGTTGTTGCAAGTCTAGTAATGTGAGCACTGAGGCAGAACAGAGGCGATGTTTCAATTATATGAACGCCTTTTTTTGAGATTCCGACCAAAATAGTTTTTCTCTCACTCCTCCCTTGGTGACTTGACTCAAGGGCCAAGTGATATGAGAGAATCCCAACATGAACTTGGGATAGAAATTAGCAGGACCCAGAAAGCTGTGAAACTCTGTTAGAGTGGTTGGGGCTAGCCATTCTAAAATGACTTGGATCTTGGTTGGATCCACATGCACCCCCCTTTCATCAATAATGTATCCCAGATATTGAACTTGGGTCATGCCAAAAGTGTACTTCTCCAAATTGACACACAACTTGTGTTGCTGTAATGTTTGGAGGACTTGTCGAATGTGGTGGAGGTGCTCTTCCCAAGTCTGGCTGAAGATCAGAATGTCATCCAAGCACACCACTACAAATGAGTTGGTGAATGGCCTCAAGATGTCGTCCATCAACCTCATGAAGGTTACGGGAGCATTTTTCAACCCGAAATGCATGGCCAAACATTCGAAAAGGCCCTGCTTAGCTTTGAAGGCAGTCTTCCACACATCAGAGGGTTCAATGGGTACTTGGTGATACATAGACTTCAAGTCGATCTTGCTAAAATATTTTTCCCCTTTGAGTTGTTCTAGAAGGTCATCAATCCATGGGATCGGGTACCTATTCCAGACAGTGATCTTGTTCAGCACCCAATAGTCAATACAAAGTCTCCAATTCCCATCCTTCTTCTGTACTAACACGATCGAGATTCCACAAGGCAATGAAATTGGCCGGATGTGACCTTTCTGTAGCAGCTCCTGAATCTTCCTCTTGATTTCATCATTCTCCAAAACAGAGCGTCGATAGATCGGTCCGTTGGGTAGCAGTGCACTTGGGGTCAGATCAATGGGGTGCTTGACTTGACATTACAGAGGCACCCATGTGGGTGAGGTGAAAATGTCACCATACTCCTCCACAACCTTGTCCATTTGTTGTTGTCATGTAGAGGAGCCATGTCTAGAGGTAGTGGCCACAGTATTCTTCTTGCCCTGGGGGCGGATCATCAGGAAAACAAATTTCTTGGTTTGGGAAATGAGCTTATAGCATTGTTTTACAGTAACCAAAGTGATAGTGGTAGGCGGTGGTACCTCTGGTATCCTGGACAACTTATTTCCCAAGGTAACAATAACAGCGCAAGGTTGTGACTCATACATAGCATGTCGCTTCCACAAGTATGGTTGGCCTAATAATACATCAGAAACATCAAGAGGAGCAATTTCACATAATACCTCATCCATGAAGGGCTTGATGTTGTAGGGAAGGCGACATTGTTGGCTAACATAGAGATCCCGTCCTTGGTGAAGCCACTCGATGGTGTATGGTTGTGGGTGCGTTGTGGTCGAAAAGTCCAACCGCTTCATAACATATGCTAAAATGAGGTACTTTTGGCCCCCATTGTTGACAATGAACTGTAGCATAGAACCCTTTACCCACGTTTGGGAGTGGAAGAGATGTCCTGCCTCCTTTGGATCTTCCGGTTCCTCCTTCTGGATCTTCGCAATGGAAATAGTGGCATTGGGCTCCGCATCAATAATCTATTTCCCTTTTTCATTCCCCTTGTCAAGTTCTGATTCAGAGTTGGAGCATGCATCTGATTCAGAAGCCCTCATCTTGGGCACAAGCGACTGCTTGGCACGACACTCACTTGTGTTGTGAGTGGAGCTATTATGGAACTCACACCACTTTCACGTGTCCTTCTTTGGCTTCGAGTTGTTGTTCTTTGCTTGTGGCTTTGGCAGGTTGTATTGGGCCACCATGCCTTGGATTTGTCCTTTGTTTTTTGATTTGGGGGCACCTTCCCTTGCTTTTGATTCGCAAATCCAAATTCTCGCTTCTTCTACTTGAATTTCTGCTCAATCTTGGCAACATATCGGTATGTCGTACCAAGCTAGGAGATGTTGAGGAACTCCATTTCCTCTTGAATGTATATGAGTAGACAACTGCGATACTTTAGCACCAAATTTTTCTCTGAATCTTTGATACCCAACTTTTTGCACAGGGTATGGAACAGATTCGTCAGCTCATGCACATCTTGATCCCTTTGTTGCCGCAGCATGGTCCATTGTATGTACTTGTCCTCATAGCTCCCCACGGGATAGTATTGTTCCTTGATGGAATCTCAGAAATAATTCCAAGTGGATACGGCTGATAATAGAGAGGGTTTTGTCTCATTCTTTTTCTCATAGTAGATTTCCCACCAGTCCTTGACCTGGGGGGTAGCCTTGAGGAGTGTAAAAATAATATTCTCTCGGTCGTAAAAGTCATGAACCGAGAAATATCCTTCTAATAGATTCAACCATCTATCTATGACATTTTAATCTATTTGACCCTCAAATACAGGAATTTCAAATTTTACTTGTACCTTAAAGGGAGTCGCGCCCCCAGAGTGGCTGTTGGATACAGATGCGTCATCGATGGGCAGTCATTGAAGGATCTGGGAAAAGTTATCCATCATCGCATTCCTTTATTTTTCATGGGCCTCCTTGAGCAATATTTTGATAGGATCTCTTGCTCCCTCATCTTTATTTTCATCCCCCATGGGCGGCCGTCGAGTTTTGCGAGGCTATTCTTGCAAAGGTTCAACCAGATCGAGCCCTAACTCTTTATACCCCAACCTCATTGGGGACATGCAAAGAAGGATCGAGAAAAGGCATACCGCTCTGATAACACTGATCCAGATTTATGTAGGAATGCAACATAATACACATGTAACCATAAATACAAATATGCAGTGGAAATAACACTTCATTTCATTAATATCAAAGAACTGAAATTCTCTTACAGACGGAATAGAAATAAACTAGCTAGGGCATTGGTGGCTTATCTCTGAGAAGAGATGTGGCAGCTATAGGCCTCTGAATTGAATTAAAATGAGGCTCGACGGCCTATTTATTATTTAGAAACAATGGAAAACCCTAAACATCCAAAACCTTAACCCTAGGAGATGAAGCGCCAAAACTATGCGCCCCGTTTGGGTAAATTGGTGTTTCAACTTCCCGGGGACGTAACTTTGGCATACAATCTATGTTTGACGTGCACCATACCTCGTTAGAAAGATCTATCCGATGAATAAAAATTTTGATGCAAGAGATATAGGCCATGTCGCTCTCAATTTTCCCAAAAAACGTTTTTTAGGGCCTCAAAACAGCTTCAGAAGTTCAGGACCCGAAAAACTACCAAAAATAATAGTTGTGTTGAAACTGAAAAACTGAAAGAGACAATGGTGGGGCCCTAAGTTGAATAGGTGGGTGGCCACCAATATCCACCTGGATCATTCCTTCCCCCTTAGGAATCAATGGTCCCCATTGCGTTGAGTTCCTCCATGAGATGAGGAAACTTTTGTTGAACTTGGTCCCTGGTGAACGACTTACCTTGGTGCAAGAGTTGGCCAGCTTTGACAACCTGATACAGTTGGATCTTCTGTTGACGAGTGTTCTTGATTTTCATATCCATTATACATTTTGTGCTGGCATGTTCCATTGAGTGTGGTTTTAACTCTGTTGTTGTGATTTGTTCTGCAATGTCAGAGGTGTCCAATAAAAGTGGGAAGTAGGGACTAAGGCGGCCCACATTGAATACTGGGTTCAGACCAAGGAATGGTGGAATACTGAGCTCGAAGGCATTGTTCCCCATAGCGTTGGTGATGGTGTATGGCCCATATCGGAGCGGGCAAAGCTTGTGGTGGGGTCTAATGAGGTGCTCCTTCTGCAAATGTAGCCACACTTTGTCGCCCACCTGGAAGTTGTGTGGTACTCAATGTTGGTCATGTCGTTGCTTGTACCTAGCATTGGCTATGTCCAATATGTCATGAAATTTTTGGAGAATGTGTTTAATGTGCTCAATTAATTTGTTCGCTTTATCAGCTTCAGACTGGATATGAGCTGAAACGGCCTTAGTAGCCGCAAATGGCATGGCTATGTCAATGGGACATAGTGGCTGGAATCCCAAGCCCACCTAAAATGGGTTGTGGCCAGTTGAGCTGTGGAGAGCCTGATTATAACTTTGTTGTACATAGGGGAGGTTCTCATCCCATGTGCATGGATGCTTTTAATTGTACATGCACATAATGTGTACAATCATCCTATTGATGACCTCTGTTTGGCCATTATTTTGGGGATGGAAAGTTGTGGACTTGGTGAGCTTGGTGTCCAACATTGACCAGAGGTTGGACCAAAATGTGCTGAGGAACCTGTTGTTGTGATCCAATATGATAGACTGTGGGATCCCTAATTGCACCCACACTCGTTCAAAGAAGAGTTTAGCAATGGCTTCTGCTATGATATTTTTCTTGCAGGCCGCCATAATGGCCATCTTCGAGAATCTATCAACGACCACGAAAACACAATCATTTCCATGCTTAGTAGGAGGTCCTAACATGTAATCCATCGATATGGATTCCCAAGGTCGACTCGGGGTAGATAGTGGAGTATAGAGGCCTTGCTTCTTAATGGTCATTTTGGCAATGGCACAAATAGTGCAGGATCTGATGTACTTCCCGACATCCTGTCGAAGATTCTGCGAATAGAAATACTTCTGCACTACTGCCACTGTTTTCTCAACCCAGAAAGGCACATCGACTCGACTATAGTGTGCTTCCCATATCATCTTTTCACACTCGCTTGAAGGAACACAAAGTTTTCCTAGGTGACATAACAGTGCATCTTGGAGGTGAAAATTTGGAACTTTCATACCCCCCAAGAGTGCCTTGTATGTGTGGCAAAATTTTTTATTTCTCTTGTAGAGAAGCATCCAATCAGAATTATCATGCCCAAAAGAGTTGAGGACAGTGGTTAGTGCCACGATTAGTGGTCGGCTGAGGCAATCTGCAACATTATTGGTGCTACCCTTCTTTTTCTTGATGTTCAAATGAAACTGTTGCAAATATGTGGACCACTTTTGATGGCGATCATTCTGCAACTTCCCTTGTGTCTATATGAACTTCAAAGGTCGGTGGTCTGTGTGGATTATTGTTTCCTTCCCCAAAATGTAATGCTTCCATTTTCGACAAGCCTGCACAATGGAATACATTTATTTGTCATAAGGGGGATACTTGTGAACTGTGTCAGACAATGTCTCATTGTGATATAGTCCCTGTTGAGTAAGAACTGCCCCAATAGCATATTCATAGGCATCTGTCTTGATCTCAAATAGTTGTTGCAAGTCTGGTAATGTGAGCACTAGTGCAAAACAGAGGCGATGTTTCAATTTTATGAACGCCTTTTGTTGAGATTCTGACCTAAAAAAAATTCTCTCGCTCCTTCCTTGGTGACTTGACTCCAGGGCCAAGTGATATGAGAGAATCCCAACATGAACCTGGGGTAGAAATTAGCAAGACCCAGAAAGTTGCAAAGCTCTGTTAGAGTGGTTGGGGTTGGCCAATCTCGAATGACTTGGATCTTGGTTGGATCCACATGCACCCCCCTTTCATCAATAATGTATCCAAGATATTGAACTTGGGTCATGCCAAAAGTGCACTTCTCCAAATTGGCACACAACTTATGTTGCCGTAGTGTTTGGTGGACTTGTTAGATGTGGTGGAGGTGATCTTCCCAAATCTGGCTGAAGATCAGAATGTCATCCAAGTACACCACTAAAATGAGTTGGTGAATGGCCTCAAGATGTCGTCCATCAACCTCATGAAGGTTGCAGGAGCATTCGTCAAACCGAAAGGCATGACCAACCATTTGAAAAGGTCCTGCTTGGATTTGAAGGTAGTCTTCCATACATCAGAGGGTTTGATGGGTACTTGGTGATACCTAGACTTCAAGTCGATCTTGCTGAAATATTTCGCCCCTTTGAGTTGGTCTAGAAGGTCATCAATCCGTGGGATCAGGTACCTATTCCGGACAGTGATCTTGTTCAGCGCCCGATAGTCAATACAAAGTCTCCAAGTCCCATCCTTCTTCTGTACTAAGATGATCGGGCTCCCACAGGGCGATGAACTTGGCCAGATGTGACCTTTCTGCAACGGCTCTTGAATCTGCCTCTTGATTTCATCATTCTCCAAAACAGAGCGTTGATAGATCGGTCCATTGGGTAGCGGTGAACCTAGGGTCAGATCAATGGGGTGCTTGACCTGGCAGTGCAGGGGCACCCCTGTGGGTGAGGTTAAAATGTCCCCATACTCCTCCACAACCTTTTCCATTTGTTGTCGTCATGCACAGGAGCCATGTCTGGAGGTCGTGGCCACAGTCTTCTTCTTTCCCTGGGGGCAGATCATCAGGAAAAAAAATTTCTTGGTTTGGGAAATGAGCTTACTGCATTGTTTTGCAGTAACCAAAGAGATAGTGGTAGGCGGTGGTACCTATGGTATGCTGTACAGCTTATTTCCCAAGGTAACAATAACAGCGCGAGGCCGTGAATCATACATAGCATGTTGCTTCCAAAAGTATGGTTAGCCTAATAATACATTAGAAACATCAAGAGGAGCAATGTCACATAATACCTCATCCGTGAAGGGCTTGATGCTATAGGGAAGGCGACATTGTTGGCTAACACAGAGATCCCGTCCTTGGTGAAGCCACTCAATGGTGTATGGTTGTGGGTGCGCTGTGGTCGGAAAGCCCAACCGCTTCACGACATCTACTGAAATGAGGTTCTTTTTTCTCCCATTATTGATAATGAACTGTAGAGGGGAACCCTTTACCCACATTTTGGAGTGGAAGAAACGTTCTGCCTCCTCTGGATCTTCAGGTTCCTCTTCTGGATCTTCGCAGTGGTAATAGTGGCGTTGGGCTCTGCATCATTAATCTATTTCCCTTTGTCATTCCCCTTGTTAGGTTCTAATTCAGATTTGGAGCATGCATCTAATTCAGAAGCCCTCATCTCAGTCGCGAGCGACTGCTTGGCCAAACACTCACTTGTGTTCTGAGTGGAGCTCTTATGGAACTCACACCACTTTCTCGTGTCCTTCTTTGGCTTCGCGTTGTTGTTCTTTGCTTGTGACTTTGGCAGGTTGTCTTGGGCCACCATGCCTTGGCTTTGTCCTTATTTTTGCAATTTTGGGGCACCTTTCCCTTGCCTTTTATTCGCAGATCCAAAGTATATTTTCTTCTGCTTGAATTTATGCTCAATCTTGGTAGCATATTGGTATGTCGTACCAAGCGAGGAGATGTCGAGGAGCTCCATTTCCTCCTAAATGTATATGTGCAAACAACTGCGATATTTTAGCACTAAATTTTTCTCTGAATCTTTGATACCCAACTTTGTGCACATAGTATGGAATAGATTCGTCAGCTCATGCACATCTTTATCCCTTTGTTGTTGCAACATGGTCCATTGTATGTACTTGTCCTCATAGCTCCCCATGGGATAATATTGTTCCTTGATGGCATCTTGGAAATAATTCCAAGTGGGTATGACTGAGAATAGAGAGGTTTCTATCTCATCCTTTTTCTCACAGTAGGTTTCCCACCAGTCCTTGACATGGGGGGTAGCTTTGAGGAGTGCAAAAATAATCTTCTCCCAGTCAGAAAATTCATGAACCAAGAAATATCCTTCTAATAGATTCAACCATCTATCTACAACATCTGCATATATTTGACCCTCAAATATGGGAATGTCAAATTTTACTTGTACCTTAAAGGGATTCATGCCTCCAGAGTGGTTGTTGGATGTAGATGTGTCGCTGATGGGCAGTCGTTGAAGGATTTGGGAAAATTTATCCATCATCACGTTCCTTTGTTTTTAGAGGACCTCCTCGAGAAATATTTTAATAGGATTTCTTGCTCCCTCATCTTTCTTTTCATCCCCCATGGGCGGCCGTCGATTTTGCGAGGCTGATCTTGAAAATTTTCACCCAGATCGAGCCCTAACTCTTTATACCCTGACCTCGTTGGGGACATGCAAAGAAGGATCGATAAAAAGCAAACCACTCTGATACCGCTGATCCAAATTTATGCAGGAATGCAACAGAATACACATGTGACCATAAATACAAATATGCAGTGGAAATAACACTTCATTTCATTAATGTCAAAGAACTGAAATTCGCTTAAGATAGAATAGAAATAAACTATCTAGGGTGTTGGTAGCTTATCTCTAAGAAGGGATGTGGCAGCTACGAGCCTCCGAATTGAGTTACAATGAGGCTCAAGGGCCTACTTATTATTTAGAAACAATTTAAAACCCTAAACATCCAAAACCCTAACCCTAGGAGATGAAGCGCCAAAACTATGGGCCCTGTTTGGGTAAATTAGTGTTTCAACTTCCCGAGGATGTAACTTTGGCATACGATCTTCATTTGACGTGCACCATACCTCATTATAAATATCTATCCGAGGAATACAACTTTTGATGTGAGATAAATAACTGATGTTGCTTTCGTTTTCCCAAAAAAGGTCGTTTAGGGCCTCAAAATGGCTTTGGAAGTTCAGGACTCGAAAAACTGCCAAAAACAGTAAGTTGTGCCAAAACTGAAAAATTGAAAGAGACAATGGTGGGGCCCCAAGTGGAATAGGTGGGTGGCCACCAATATCCCCCTGGATCATGGTTTCAACATTTAATTGAAATGTCTAGACATTGCAAAGTGAAATTTACTAGTTACTAAGTTCCAAATAAAATTCCAAAGTATTTAATTCATCAACAAAGCAAAAATTCAATAATTTTTTGTCTAGGAAGAAAGATACATTTTCTTTTCCATGTAGTTGTGCAATGTCTAGGTATTTTCCTTGCATGTAAGAAGTAGAATAGATAAAAAAGTGGTAAGTGGGCATTCCTATATAATATGAACTTAGTAACAAAAATGTGAAATACACAAATACAAGCAAGCAAGCAAAGGAGAAAGTATGCAAGTAGAAGAGAGTATTTTCAAATGTGTATAAGTTTTCCAGATAAGATAATAGGATAAGATAAGTTTTTTAATGTCCAACAAATGACCACAAATAAGTCCATGGAATTGTTAAGTACATCAACGTTGATACAATGTTGGAGCATAATGGCCACTTCATCTTGATATGGACATTAAATTGTTGAAGTTTTCAACAAGAAACACTGAAATTGGCATCCATAAACAACATTCAGCACCCACGCCTAGTGCATTAAGCGCCTACACTAGGGTGGGGCCCACAGGGTTATTTTGGGTGCATGTCTATTTTGGTTATTCCTTAATTAAGATGGACATTAAATTGTAATCTATCCTCAATGTGGACTTGAATGAATTAATTGAAAGTGATAGATTCAGTTAGCTAGTGGATTTTGAGTTAGAGGTAGTTGGTGAGGCTTGCAAAGTAATTCTAGTTGTAATAGAGTTTGAAATGCATTGATGCATTAGTTAATGCAAGTTGTAAATCAATTTAAATCAGTTAAGTGAGTTAAAGTAAATTGTCCTAGTTATAACTGTAGATACACTAGTGAGAGATCAAGTGAATTAATTATTAATTAATTCACATGCAATGATCTCACATGCAACTAATGTTTTACTTTTATTAGTTGCATGCATGCCAGATCCAGTGGAGACCCAGTTGAGTTCTAGGTGAAAGGGAGGTTGACTATCAGTTATAGGATTATTGGCTTGCACACATGCAACCAAATGCCCATTGGAGTGCCCATGATAATTTTTCATTCAAGGTGGGCAAGAAATCCTATATTTTCGGGATATTTACCATCAGGAATTGCGCAAGCAAGGCAGGTTGTCTGGAGGCTGAGAATTAGCTATGTGTTGGTCAATTTTGCATATGACAGTGTGAGACAATTAGTTGAGTACTGGAGGGCTCATGTGAGAATATTTTTGTATGTCATTATTTCATAATCCATGCTTAATATACAATAGAATATAGTGGGGTATTTAACTGTAATCTTTCCTCGAGAAATTATTTGTGGTGTGTGATTGATCTTTCTTCATGTTCATCTGATTAACAATTGTGTTTTTAATTCCACAAAATATCTATAGAAGTGATTTAGTATTTAACTTTAGTACATTTTTAGATCGGGTGAATCCATTATATACATGCATGTTGTATAATTTCTACATGGTATCAGAGCACAAGAAATTGCAGAAGTGAAGCAAGAACTGAGTTTGTGACTGGATAGAATTTGAATTTGCAGAAATAATTTCTTGGTGCTACAGCTAATTCAATATCGAAATGGATTTCAATGGCTTGAGGTTAGAGTATTTACTCGAGGGCAACTCAAACTAAATTTCTTGGAAGGATAGGATGGAAGCAGTACTCGAAGACAATCAGTTGAAGGAATTCATTGACAAAGATGTTCCTAAACCCGGTGCTACAAATATTGATGCCTGGAAAAAGAAAGTGGCAAAGGCGAGGAGGATCCTGTTGGAGGGAGTACGAGAACAAATTGTCTCAAGCCTCCATGGGAAATCCACACCATAAGAAATGTAGAAGGCTTTGATGGCTCTATTCCAAAGCAGCATCGGCCATAGGAAATTGGCACTCAAAGATAAACTCAGGAAGATCAAGATGGAAAATAACGACATTATTCTGGTATAATTAACAAAGTTTGTCCAATGTAGGGATGAGCTTGGGAGTGTATGAATAATTGTCCCTGGTGATGATTTGGTGAGCCTAGCACTCCTAGGACTTCCTAAGAGTTGGCATATTTATCAAGACTCTGTCAATGGAAGGGAAAAGCTGCCAGATTGGGAATGACTGTGGTCAGATTTGTTGTAGGAGGAGTTTAGACGGAATACTAGAGATGGATCTTCTCTAGAAATTCTAATATAAATTATGTATTGCTTGGATTATCCTGATATAACAATTATATGCCACTGTTAAATATAGAATCTCTTCTACAAAAATCTTATGGAATTTAAAACACGATAGCCAATTGCAATATCAAGATGAAAGATCAATCACACATAACACAGATGTTTTTATCGAGAAAGCATAAAGCTAAAAACCCCACTATCATATATTATGTATATATCATGGATCATGAAACAATATCATAAAAAATTCTAATCTAAGAGCTCTCAGTACAATATACAATCGTCTCACACTGTCATGCAAAAATTGGCAAATTAATGTGCCAATTTACTACCTCCAGACAGCCTACCTCCACTGTGTAATCCTAGTTGATAACAATCCTTGAATGAATGGAATCCTACTTTCCTTGAATGTACAATCCTCATGGGCACATCCAATGTGTGTGTGGTTGCATGAGGGCACCCACTAATGTCACAAATGATAGTCAATCTGTCCTTTTCACCTACATCTCAACTGGGTCTCCACTGGATCTGACATGCATGTAGTTAACAGTAGGAAATCTTTAGTTGCATGTGAGATCACTGATTCTGAATTAATCAATAATTAATTCACTTATCTCTCACTATCGTATCCTCAGTTACAACTAACACAACTGAGTTTAACTCACTTAACTGAGTTAAACTACTTTACAACTCCCATAACTACACATCCAACTTTGTTACAACTTCGAACCACTCAGTTACAACTAAGTCCACTTGCATGTCCCACCTACAAACCTTTGAACTCGAATTTCCTATAGCTAACTAATCTGCCACTTTAGTTAACTATTTCCAAGTGCTCATTGAGAATATATTATTATTTATTGTCCAACTATTATTAAGGGATAATAATAGTCGACATGCATCTATAAATAAAACTTGCACATACATCTATAAATAGACCATAATCTATAAATAGAATTTGTTCAACCATATATAAATAGACATCATCTATAAATAGAATTTTCTCATGCATATATATATAGACCTCCACCTAAAAATAGCCTGAAGATCCATCCTAGCGTAGGTGCATAATTTTCACTAGGATCTTCTTGTTAAATCTCAACACTCCCTCTCAACAAGAAAGAAATTATCCTTCACCCCTATCCTATCTCTATGGTATTTGAATTTTCTCCTGGTGAGCACCTTCGTCAGAATATCTGCATCCTGATCTTCCGTAGGAATGTACTAAAGAAATATGATCTTCCGCTGCACACAATCTCTAATGTGATGGTACCATATATCTATATGCTTAGATCTATCATGAAACACAGGATTAATCGAGAGCTTAATGCAACTCTGATTATCACAATGAATCATTGTTGGATCTAAATGAGAACCAAACAAACCAACCAAGATATTTCTCATCCAGATAGCCTCACATGCAGCATGACTTGCTGCCATATATTCCACTTCTGCTGAACTGAGTGCCATGGATCTCTGTTTCCTATTGTACCAAGAAATAGTTGTAGATTTGATACTAAATATCCCCCTTGATGTGCTCTTTCTATCTGTTGGGCTGCCTACCCAATCTACATCCATGAAGCCATGAAAATTCACCTCATCTATCCATCTGTACCATAATCCATACTCAGATGTTCCCCTCAGGACATGCTTGCCTGCCTTCCAAAAGAGCTTGGAAGGCTTAACCATCGCTTGACTTAGCTGGTTAATCGCATAGCAAATTTTTGGTCTCATGTTCACTAGATACATTAGCAAACCCACTATCTGTCGGTAGACAGTAGCATCCTCTTTCCTCCAGTTTCCTGGAAGAGGAGTATCCATGGGTTTGCAACCCTCCATGTGAAACTTACCCAGTATCTCCCTTGTATACTTTCCTTGAGACACAAAAAGTTCAAAATCTTGCTGCCATATTTCCAATCTAAGGAAATAATGAAGGAGGCCCATATCCTTCATCTCAAACTCTTTTGCAAGGTCCTCCTTGCATGAGTGTATCATTTGTTCATCACCAATCAGTATTAAATCATCAGCATAAAGAACAATGATTAAAATCTTACCCTCCACCACAATTTGGTATAGGTTTGCATCTGCTTCACTTTTGGTGAAGCCCAGTCTAGTGAAATAGCTACCTATCTGAGTGTACCAAGCATGAGGTGGTTGCTTCAGCCCATACACTGCTCTTTTGAGTTGACACACATTTGACTCACTGTTGAAGATCTCAAATCCTTCAGGCTGCTCTGTTAGTATGAATCCTTTGTCGAAGTGTACGAAAAAGGACCACTTTAGCTACGCATAAATTATAGCCCTAACATCAAATATGGCTGCCAATATCTTCAGATCTGCAGTTAGTTGTTCAAGAAAAATGCTGCAAAAATCTAGATCTATGCATAAAGAGACATTAAGCAATAAAAATAAGGTTTTGCTCTATACATCCAATAGACAAGACAAGAACAATATTTTTGAAAGAATTTTTTGTATTAAGGGCACCTGGGAGGAAAACAAGAAGGTGTTTCCAATTCTCCTCAATGGGATGGGTTCTTGGAAGTCCTTAGCACTTCAGATCTAGTATTTCTCTCTCTTGTTGGTGTAGAAAACCCAGACAAAGATAGAACTCAAAGGGAGCTCACACAGCAAATAATGGAAAATTTGACAATGATAATGGCTCAAAGTCAAACCAAGAGTATAGATCCAGAGTGATCTAATAGGCAACAAAAGGTGAAGAATGGTAGGAGAAATCCTCCTATTTATAACAAAATATTGGGTCATTCTAGATCTTGGTGCATGATTAAAATAACATTAACCAAATCTAGATCCACCTTTTATGGAATATTTTATTATATTTGTTGGAGGGAAAAAGTATTTGACTTGGGTCAAATCCCTTTATTTGTAAATGATAAATAAATAAATGATTTATTTATCATTTTAAGGAAGTGGTTGAAAGATAATCAAATAAATAATGATTTATTTAATTATTTATGGGTGATTTAGTCATATTTAACAATGAATATTATTTAAATAAGATTAAAACAGTTATTCCTAGAAAATAATAAGATAAATAAGGATTTATCTAATTAATTTCTTTGTTTTGGGTTAAACATGACCAGGAATAATAATTAAATTATTGTTTAATCAATTATTCCATGAGGGAAATCAAACAAATATAGATTTGTTTAATATTTCCCTTTGGGGTTTCCTGTTTAGACCATAAACAACCTAATAAATGTGTTTTATTAAGTTATTTTACATAGTGAAAGTAATTTTACTTAGGGTAAAATTGGTCTTACATGGTGTACTTGGGTCCATCTAATGATAGTAGGTTAGATGACCAAAAAATGGTGTAACATGCTCTATGTACACCTCTTCCTCAATGATCCCATTGAGAAACGTAGTTTTCACATCCATTTGATGAATGCGCCAACCCATCTGCACTGAGAGAGCAAGGATGGTCCTTATGGAAGAATACCTTGCGACAAGTGCAAAGGTTTCTTCATAATAAATCCCCTCGAACTGTGAGAAGCCCCGGGCCACAAATATGGCCTTGTATTTCTCAACACTCCCATCAGCAGCTTTCTTTACCTTATAGATCCATCTCAAACCTACCACTAATTTATCAACTGGTCTTGGAACAATTTCCGCAGCACTATTTTTGACAACGGAGTCATACTCCACCATTGCATCTACCCATGTGGGCTCCTGCACTACTTCCTAAAAGGAATATGGCTCAGTCACAATACATTTTCTCATTAGATCCATGTATCCAGTAAATCAGTCAGGAGACTGTCTTTGTCTACGCTGTGAAGTAGGGGCTCCTACATTCCGCGCATCATCAAGTCTTAGCCTATCAGCTTTTGTGGTACGCCTTCTACCAATTCTGATCTTTGGCTCTGTGTGAGTGGACTCCTCCACTCCATGAACCTCATCCTGTGGTTGATCCACATATAGAAACTCATCTTTGGGAACCAACAGTTCCTCCTCTACATGCAAGTCCAGCTCCATCTCAAGCGACAACCGCATGGCTTTCCCCTCATCGAATTTTATATCCCATCACATAGTAGTCATCTTACTGTTAGGAAAATACACACGATAATTATGGGGTGTTTCTGTGTACCCCAAAAATATCCCAACTTCAGCAGTCGGCTCCAACTTCTTCTTGGTGTTCTTGGTCACATGCACATAAACAGATGAGCCAAAAATCTTAAAGTGTGAAACATCCGGTTTCTTACCAGTGAAATCTTCTTCAGGTGTACTCATGCCAAGTACTCTATGAGGACAACAGTTTTGCACATAAACCATAGTGTTTCATGCTTCCCCCCAAAAAGTCATTGGTAGGCCCTAATCATGCAATATCTCTCATGCTGCACCCATGATCGTTTTGTTCTTCCTCTTCACGACCCCATTATGCTGTGGGTTATGAGGCACTATGATTTCTCTTAGAATTCCTTCTTTGTTGTAGAAGTATTTGAATTCGTTAGAGAAGTATTCTCCACCATTATCACTCCTCTAAGCCTTCACTTGCTTCCCCGAGTCTTTCTCCACCAATGCCTTAAACTCACAGAACTTTGAGAATGTTTGATCCTTATTTTGCAGGAAGAAGATCCAGCATTTACAAGAAAATTCATCAACAAAAATAACATAATACTTATGTTTTTTTGTTGAAGCAACCGAGAATGGTCCACACACTTCTGTGTAAACTCTCTCCAGAATCACCAAAGCATGGTTCTCCTTTTCATGAAAGGTTGAATTTACATACTTCCCCATGGTGAAACCCTTGCACTGATCTAACTGAGCAAGTGTTCCCATTGGAAGTCCAGTAGATATTTGTTGCATGACTTTCAAGGCTCCATGATGAAGATGGCCCAATCGCCTGTGCCATAATTCGCCCTCATCTTGGCTCACCACTTTTTCTTCCTTGCCCATCATGGTAGCACAACCATCTACCTCCATCTTGTAGATATTCTTAACTCAAATCCCTATCATCTTGGCTTGACCCATTGTTTTATGTCACAGGAAAGCTTTTCCATCGCTAAAAACAATGTCATGGCCTTTGTCCTCCAACATTGCGACTAAGACAAAGTTTTTCTTCAGACCTGGAACATGCATAACATCTTTCAATTAAAATGGTTTACCTGACTCCCCCTAAAAGGTAATGGTACCAATACCAGTCGCATTATATCTTCCATCGTCGCCCGTCTCTATATGCATTTGGAGATCTTTCTCCTCCAAGTCACTAAAAATCTCCTTATCTCCTGTCATGTGGAAGGAAGCACCACTATCCAAATACCACATCAATCCTAATGCACTTCACACCATGCATGTGATCAAGGAGAAGTCAAATTTAAATTGTGAGGCAAGGTCCTCACCAGCTGTAGCTCCAACAACCTTCTTGTTCTTCTTCTTCTGCGGAAAGTTAGTAGCAAGATGCCCATGTTCATGACAGTGAAAACACTTCACATTGGACAAATCTAGCTTCTTGCCTTTAGAATTATATTTTGAATGAAATTCCTTCCCCTTCCCTTTCCTTGCCTTGGAAGCAAAGAAAAATCCTCTTCATCATCATGCTTTGATGAAGAGCCATCTCTGGTGTTCCGCCTGAACTCTTCCTGCACTAGATCCGACCACAGTCGTTCCCAATCCGGTAGTTTTTCCCTTCTATTGACAAAGTCTTCATAACTGTGCCAACTCTTAGGAAGTCCCAAGAGAGCCAAGCTCACCAAATCATCATCAGAAACATTGATTCCCACACTCCCCAGGTCATCCCGACATTGGAAAAACTTCATGAGATACTTTGGAATGTTGTTGCCCTTTTCCATCTTGATCTTCCTGAGTTTATCTTTGAGCGCCAATTTCCTATGGTCTCTGTTGCTTTGGAAAAGATCCATCAAAGCCTTCCACATATCATATGGTGTGGCTTTCCCATGAAGGTTTGAGACAATGTGGTCTTGTACACCTTCCAATAGAATCCTCCTTACCTTTTCCACTTTCTTTTTCCATGCATCAAGTAATGCAGCATTTGTCGAAGTTGGCTTAGTAACATCATTGTCAATGAATTCCTTCAAGCCATTATCTTCGAGCACCACATCCATCCTGTCCTTTCAATAAATGTGGTTTGAGCTTCCCTCGAGTGCATACTCTAGCCCCAATCCATTGAAATCCATTTCGATGTTTACTCAATTGTAGCACCAAGAAAATCTTTCTGCAAATTCGAATTCTATCCACCAACAAACTCAATTCCTGCTTCAAAATTGCAATCCCAATTGATAGAAATCCTACCTCCACTGCACAATCCCAGTTTATAGAAATCCCTGAATGAATGGAATCCTGCTTACCTTGATTGCACAATCCTCATGGACACATCCAATGTGTGTGTGGTTGCATGAGTGCACCCACTAATGTCACAATTGATAGTCAATCTGTCCCTTTCACCTACATCTCAACTGGTCTCCACTGGATCTGACATGCATGTAGTTAACAGTAGTATATCTTTAGTTGCATGTGATACCACTCGTTGTGAATTAATTAATAATTAATTCATTGATCTCTCACTAGTGTATCTTCAGTTACAACTAGCACAATTGATTTTAACTCACTTAACTGAGTTAAACTAATTTAAAGCTCACATAACTACACACCCAACTCTGTTACAAACTCAAGTCATTCAGTTACAACTAAGTCCACTTGCATGTCCCACCAACCAAACTTTGAACTCAAATTTCCTATAGCTAACTGATTTTCCACTTTAGTTAACTATTTCCAAGTGCTCATTGAGAATATATTATTGTTTATTATCCAACTATTATCAAGGGATAATAATAGCCGACATGCATTTATAAATAGACATGAGATCTATAAATAGAACTCACACATACATCTATAAATAGAACATCATCTATAAATATAATTTTCTCAACCATCTATAAATAGACATCATCTATAAATAGAATTTTCTCATGCAAATATAAATAGACATCCACCTAAAAATAGCCTGAGCTCCATCCTAGTGTATGTGCTTAATTTTCACTAGGATCTTCTTGTTGAATATCAACATATTCATCTAAGAATGAAGATTAAGAATATTGTGCTTTGGCTTCCAAGGAAAAGAAGGGGAAGGGGAATAAATTCCATTCCAAATCTGAGGTCGATGAAGATGGCAAGGAGCGCGACGTGTCCAAGGTGAAGTGTTTTCACTATCACGAGCAGGGACATTTTGCCACAAATTTTCCACAAAAGAAGAATAACAAGAGAGTTGTATGATCTACAGCTGGTGAGGCTTTGGCCTTGCAATTTTAGCGTGACTTATAATTGATCGCATGCATGGTGTCAAGTGCATTGGGTTCGGGGTGGTACTTTGATAGTGGTGCTTCCTTTCACATGACGGGAGACGGGGAACTTTTCAGTAACTTGGAGGAGAAGGATATCCATATGCATATTGAATTGGGTGATGATGGGCGGTACAGTGCTACCGGGATTGGTACCATTACCTTCCAAAGGAATTCAAGTAAACTCTTTCAATTAAAAAATTTAATGCATATACCAGGTTCGAAGAAAAATTTAGTCTTGGTTGCAATGTTAGAGGATAGAGGCTATGATGTTGTTTTCAGTGAAGGAAAATTTTTCCTGTGACACAAAGCAATAGGGCATGCCAATAAAATTGGGATTCGAGTTAAGAATCTCTATAGACTTGATGTAGATGCGATTTCTATAGAGCTTCCTACCATTGGGAATATTGAGAAAGCCATGCAATTGACCCTTGAGAGGGAGCTGAATTTGCATGCAGGTGAGAATGAACCTTAAGATGTGGAGTAGCCACATGCGAAGGATCATGGAGTGGAAGAAACCACTCATGCAAATAAATTTCGAGCCAGATGGATAGAGGGAGTGCATGCAGCTATACCACTAGGTGAGAGGTGGGGCGACATGCATAATTAATCCTAAGAAGAAATTTGGGCAGGATCCTAGAGATGGTGGGTCTCATGGATTGAACCTGGCTACAAGGAGCCCACAAAGAAGCAATAGTAAGATCAGTTTGATTGATGCAGTCAGATGTCAGGAGGAAATGAAATCAAAGTGACAGTGTCAGATACTAGAGTGCAGATCAGATTTGGCAGCAAGTGCAGAGTGCATGGATGCAGATGTCAACAACGCAGAGGATCCAGTAGACATGTGTAGTAGCTAGCAACAGTCAGAAGACTTTGATGACAGATGCATTATATCGATTCAGTTTTTTGGAGGCTATTCAGTTTCGGAAGTGTTGCATGCAAAGGTTTCATGTGCGATAAACACTAGAGAATTGTTGCATGCAAGGGTTACATGTTGCATGCATGGATTTTCATGTCACATGAAAGGACATTCCTTTCTTGTTGAGAGGGAGTGTTTATTTTTGCAACAAGAAACAGTGAAATTGGCATCCATAAACAACATTCAGCACCCATGCCCAGTGCATTAAGCACCTACACTAGGGTGGGGCCCACAAGATTATTTTGGGTGCATGTCTATTTTTTTTATCCCTTAATCAAGATGGACATTAAATGGTAATCTATTCTCAATGTGGACTTGAATGAGTGTAATATTCCAAATTTTTCAAACAAGCAAATTGGAATATTAGATTTTGATGCTTTCACTTAGGAGAGGAATAAATGGGAAAGGAGGCCCATGAACAATAGAGATATGAATAAATTCAACTTTAGTAAGGAAGGAGATCACCTTAGGAGCTGGATTTTACACTTTCAAGTGTGAACAAGGGAAAAATAGATGCGGACATAGTCAATTTTGACTAAGTCAACATGCATTCTTGAGGAAGAAGAGACCACCCAAATAAACTAGCTCAATGTGAACAAGGATCAGCCTAGACACGCATATGAGAACCGGATTGAAGACCCCTTGGTGTGAAAAGAGGCATTGTAGGTGGATTAGTCCAAGTTTACCAAGTCAACAGCGCTGCTACAAAGAGGAGGGAAGCAAACTAGGGCAGCGCAGTTTTAGAAGAGGAATCTTCACTAGGAAGTCACCTCAACAATGTGTGGGGTCTGAGGTGAGGAGGCTCACCAAAGATAAAAAGGAGGTCATAGAATCAAGGAGATCATTTATTATTCAGCTATCTTTTTTCTTGTGACTACTTGCATGCTTCATCTGTTTAGCTGTGGTTGTAGCACTGCTTAGTGCAAAGAATTCTCGTGCGGGAATTCCATCCTCTCTATGGATCAGCTTGCTTAAGGGATCAAGAGGGAAGGTTTTGAGCTTCAATCCATCATTTGGCTTAGGGCCATTCATCTATATTTATCTACAACATAGTTCCCTTCATAAACTGCGTCATTTATGCAGGTGCAGCAGCAGCAGGGTTGCTCACTCAGATTTTGTGCTAGTCTTGAGGAGGAGGTGTCTATTTCCCTCCGGGAGATCTATTAAGAAAGGCATTTGGCCCTTTTTTGTATTATTCAGATATTATATGTTTTATTCAGTCATTATTAATACACAGTTGCAATAAACTGCGTTATTTTCTGCAGTACTGCTTTTTGTACATGTATATTGCCGGAAACCCTTGCCGGGTGTTTTTTTCCTTGTGTAAAGGAGGTTAAACCTCCATTTCTCTGCTATCTGATTAATATAAGCTCTATATCAGTATTATTTCATAATTTTATATAGAAACCCTCATGGTAATTACTCTCTCACCATATTTATAAATTATTTTGTAAAGAAGTCATGGGGTCGGGGTGTTTTTAAGCAGTATTGAGCCGGGGAGATCTGTTTAATGTAGCTAGTTTCATTTGTTTCACCTCCAATTATTAAATTGGGTTGTATATGGTCTAAAATAAGGGATCCAAGTCCCATTATCCACTATTATTTCACAATTTTCTGAAGACAGTTGTTTTATGCGTTATATTGTTGCATTTCCCCACTTGGGAAGGAGAATATAGGCTATCTACTTGCTGAGGTTCTTTCATCTACTAGTGTGATTTTATTTTACATCTAAGGAGCAGCTCTACATTTTCATGCTCATGATTTTCTGAAGCTCCACATTGGTAATAACTCAAAATATTCCCAATAGTGTAGCTGTTCCCATTTTGGGATATTACAATGAGTTAACTGAAAGTGATAAATTCAATTAGCTAGTGGATTTAGATTTAGAGGTAGTTGGTGAGGCATGCAGATTAATTCTAGTTGTAACAGATTTCAAAGTGCAGTGGTGCATTAGTTAATGCAAGTTGTAAATCAGTTTAACTCAATTAAGTGATTTAATCAATTGTGATAGTTGTAACTACAGATACACTAGTGAGAGATCAAGTGAATTTAATATTAATTAATTCACATGAAGTGATCTCACATACAACTAATATTTTACTATTATTAGCTGCATGCATGTCAGATCCAGTGGAGACCCAGTTGAGTTCTAGGTGAAAGGGAAGTTTATTATCAGTTGTAGGATTATTGGCTTGCACACATGCAACCAAAGACCCATTGGAGTGCCCATGATACTTGCACAGTCAAGGCAGGCAAGAAATCATATCTTTTAGGGATCTTTACCATTAGGGATTGCGCAAGCAAGGAAGGTTGTTTGGAGGCTGAGAATTTGCTATGTGTTGGTCAGTTTTGCATATGACAATGTGAGACAATTAGCTAAGTACTGGAGGGCTCTTGTGAGAAGAGTTTTGTATGTAATTGTTTCATGATCCATGCTTAATATACAATAGAAGATAGTGGGGTTTTTAGTTGTAAGCTTTCCCCAGGAAATTATATGTGTTGTGTGTGATAGATCTTTCTTCATGTTCATGTGATTAGTGATTGTGTTTTTAATTCCACAAAATATTTGTAGAAGCGATTCAGTATTTAACTTTAGTACATTGTTAGATCAGGTGAATCCAAGATATACATGCATGTTGTATAATTTCTATAGATATTAACAATGCCAAACACTCCCATACAAGTAAGTGAAATTCCCTTGAAGATAGTTATCTTATTGCCTAGTGGTAGATTCCTATACATCCAATTATGAAGGTTACTATGAAATCTATTCAACATCCACCATTATTGTTTAAGTTAAAGATATGAATACCAAAGGGAATGCCAACAATTCAAATACTTGATAGTATTTGTTGGTATATATTTCTAGCTATTCCAAGTAATCTTGGTGAGTGATGGGGATTATATATATGCATATATATTCCTCACGACTATTGGTATTCTTGCGGTATACTTGTGTTACAAAGAGATGTAAATAAACATAGATCATGATTATGGGAAACTTGAAGAATGGTGCACAAAATTGTATTTTAAAAACAGGCAAAGAAATTGTGGATGTGCATATAAATTACCTAAACCACTGGGAATTATGAAAAAACTCTATCCATTAGGATTTGATACCAATTGATATGAACATTGTGACAACAATGCAAAATACTCGGATACAAGTCCAGTAACAAGGGAGGAAGCATGGAAAAAATAAGAGGGGATTGTTGAATTGTAGACATGATTCCCACTCAAGATTGTATTTAGATACATAGTAGTATGAAATTAGAAGAAATTATCCAGAAGAAAACATCTTAACCAATAGAGTGGGAGCTCTGGAGAAGAGCAACAGACAATATTTAAAGGAAGCTAGCTGGGAAATAGACTAAGGAATGAAGCAATAGAGAAGAACTGCGTGTAAAAGGAACAGATGGCCATGATCTAATCGCAGATCCAAAGGGGAGCAGACCGACAGCTGAGACTAAAGCGCACATGGAGCAACTTCGCACAGCACAATTTTTAAAGTTTTATCATTAAGTCAAATCACATGGTATGTTAAGTGATTTGCGATGCAATGAGGCTAAGGGGAAAGCAAGAAAAACCGTCAGATTCGGGCGCAGATCAACGATCGAGATTAAATCTCAAATGGAGTGATTTTGCTAATCGCGGTTTTTTAATTTTATCATTAAGGCTTTGCATGGTATGTTAAGCGATTTGTGATACGATGAGGTGAGGGACACATGTCAGTGTAGCGCATCAGCACGATTTCGCAAATCACAGATTTTATGGTTTAGTCGTTATCAGTGTAAAGTTAAATTTGCAGGTGGTCGATTTGCGATTGCTTCCTATTGGTCAACCGGTTATGGGGCCCGAGAACCACAATTCTACATGAATGCAAATTTTTTTGGAGAAATTTTGGTTTTGTTTAAAGTTCTGATAAACGATATTGATAGCACGCGTATGTATGTTTATAAAACTTCCGATGCAAGATCTGCGATCGGTCCCATTTCTCTGCCATGTCACCTTCACCCTCATCGCACATCGCACTTCGCCATTTTTAACATGTAACTTCCCGCACTTCACAATAAAACTTTCGATTTGCGATCTTCAATCGGTCCCACTTCTTCACCACGTCACCACCCCCCACTTATCCTTTATTCTGCTCCATGTCTCCTCTATCAATTAAACTTGTTTTAAATGATTTTCTTTGTAATTTCTCATAAAATGAAACTCCATCATCATATCCAAAAGTTTCGAGTTTTCCGCCATTGTAAAGGGTTTTCAACCAAAAAAAAAGAAAGGAATGGAACAATGGAAAACTTTCTCTCAAACAGTTTTCTACCACTCCTCTTAGTACCATCACATTTTTACCAGACACCAGGCAGCATTCAAGGAACATCCGCACACCATATTAACTATTGTTTGCACTTTTTATGGAGTTGGTTGCACCAGAATGGAAGAGTCTTCCCATAAAAATGCCACATCATACAAACCACTTCAAACTATTATCCTTAATGTTGTTATTATAATTATGTCATAACACTTCGTATTAAAGTTTTAGATAAGCCTCACCTCTTGCACGAGGTTGTAATGAATTTTGAAACATATTTACCTTTTTCCGTGGAAAATGACAGTATCATATTTTGTATATATATGCCAAACTGATATGAAGTCAAGGTTGGCTGGTGGTTATTGAATTTTGACTTATATGAACTGTAATAATTTTTGTGAATGAAATGGAATAATACTATTGAGGACTTGTTACCAATTTGTTGTGAGTATTGTCTACTTTATTTGTGTTTCCATATCTCCTTTCTTCCAGTTCCAGTTTGCAAATCATCATATTTTTATGTGTTTTTATTAGTCTCTTGAGCATCTTATGTGTTTTATCAGATTTTTTTAGTCTCACGCGGTGAGCATTCCTAATAAAATATATGTCATAACAGTGGAAGAGCATCACTCATGATAGTTATTCTTCATGATATTTCAGTGAGAATCTTGTCAGACTAGAAATAGATTTTTCTCAATGGAATATTGTCAAACTGCTACTTTTGTCAATTTCTACTAAATCAAGAGATTTCTATTTTACAGAACTATTGATTCTCATCTCATCTTTCAATTTCCTCTCATCATAGACTATAAACTTGCACCTTGCTACCACATCAAGTTACAATACCCTCTTTAGTAGAACTATGGATTTGACCAAAATCTCTCTTCAGTGAATCAGATTTTATACCATCTTCCAATCCCATAAAACGAAACATTAAAATTTCCTTAGAGTTTAAGATGTGTCTGGTCATTCGCTTGCTTCAATCCAAGTGTTGATTCCAGCGCCAACATATTTTGGTGCGTCTGCCGAGTGACGAAGGCCTTTTAACGAAGTATTCTCCTGTGTCTATTGTTATGAATTTTTGATAATCAATTCTTTATGGTGAACAAGAATTGGTGACCTGAAGAAGACTGCAAACTTGTTCACCTAGTGACTACACAAAGAGGAAAAGGGGTTTCAAGACCTCCTTTTACAAGGAGGAATCAGATATTTCCAACTGTTACTCCAATTTTTGACCCAGAGAAAATCATCAAAGATGCTAAAGGAAAACACAGATCAGTTGAAGCCACATCTCATTCAGTGAAGAAGGTACACAAAAAGTATGTTCCAAAGCAAAAGGTACCTCTATCTACTTTATAATCTAAAGAGGTTTTAGTTTCAAAAAATTCTGCTGAAAAATCTCAAGTTAAAGCTACTCCTCTAGAAAATAAAGTGGATATTGTTAACCTAGGCCCAGCTGAAGGTTTTTCTTACTCATCACCTAGTAAATATGAAATAAGTATTGTTCTAGTTAAAGAAGGAGAAACTGAATTTCTAAGTGTTGAAAAGAATTCAAAAGAGTTTATGTTGACTGAAGGGGAATTAGAACAAGTATTGGCTATTGCACCCTTTCTTGATAGGGATATTTTGACTGAAGAAGATTTCAAGGCCATTTTAAATTTCCTTCAAACTCATCTTGAATACCAGTCTCTTGTCACCCCTTAGCAAGAACATTTTCCTTTCTTTCCAAATCCAGATGTTGGGTCATCTTCCTCTCATCCACTTGAAGAAATTGTACCCGAAAGTCTTACCTTTAACTTATCTGATTTCCTTTCTCAACAAAATAAAACTAAATTAACTCTATCCCCTCAATAGACAACTTTAGATTCTGATTCTCCTACTGAAGGGGAAGTCAATACATCATCTATTCATCTTTTTGAAAACCCACTCTTCTCAGTTCCAAAGCTTGAAAAATCAGCTCAAGACCCCCAATTTTATGTTATCCTAAATCAGAATCTGAATTCACCAATTGTAATTCATATTTCTCAAACGGATACATCAATTATACATTAGAAAAATATGGCTCAGCCTTCCCTTACAATGATGCAGTAGATAGTGGTTGCGAGATATGCGCCACTTGTTCTCCCTTAACACATGCATGCACTTCCCCAAGGAGATTACTTGAAATATATTCCAAAATACACTAGGGAGGGAGAAGGATTTTCTGTTGAGGAACATTTAGTGGCTTTCTATAGTTATGCTGGCAATCAAAATATTGAACATGAAGATGTCTGGTCAAGACTCTTTGTTCAGAGCTTGGATGGTGAAGCTCGAAAATGGTTTAGAAGTTTGGATCCAAATTCAATTATAGGAATTGATGAATTAGAAGAGATACTTGTGAAGAATTAGGGTGATAGGAAAGACTATGTTTATTATCTTACAGAATTTGGAACTCTGAAGAAAAAGGTAGATGAGTCTTTAGTTGATTTTACTAAGAGGTTTAATAAAATTTATCAAAAAAATTCTAAAGAGATTAAACCCATTGAAACCATGACTATTATAAATTTTGAAAATGCTTTAGATTCTAAGTTTTCCTTATGGTTGAGAGCTGAAAAATCACAGGCACTGATAACTATGCAATAGGCTAGAATTGGAGTGCATTCTAATCTCATGGCTTCTAATAAATTAAAAATGGAGGAAGAAAAGGGTGTAAAAGACAAAAAGAAGATGAAATAAAATATTTCTTCTTATAAATCTCTTTCAGTGGCAAAAAAGATTGATCAAATGTCCAATTTGATCAAGGAACTTGCCTCTAAGATGTCAAAATTATAGATAGAAAATAAACTAGCTTCTAGAGCCAATCAAAACTAAGCTAATAGAAATCAGGCTCCCTTCAGGAGGCCTTTTCAGCCTCAACAAATCCTACAGCGCCCAAGGAGGAATGTTGATGACCAAAATGTTCAGCCTCCTTTGAATAATTTTGTTGAATAAGAACAACAAGGAAATGAGGAAGAAAACAAAGAAATAAACCATGTGGGAGAAACTTCATAGTCAACATGTTTGACATTGTAGGAATATGAAGATAGATCAAGAATTTGTTTGTTTTCTGATGATATGAATGCTCAAAAACAACAAGAAGTTCAAAACAAAAATTACCTTTTGAGTTCAAAAGGTCATGTTCAGCAGCCTCAACAAAAATCAGATGTAAACAAGCTACTAAATAGAAGGCCAAGGTAAATGAGGTTCCTCCACCTCAAAATTATGCCCCAATTGTTAAAATTACTGCAGAAAATAAGGAATTAGTTCCAATTTATTTCAGTTTCAAATCTGAATTGAATAAAATCAAAATTCTGGTTCCACTCCTGGAATTATTGAAAAATCCATCATATAAAGATTCTTTTAAGAGTTTGTTGCAGCCTCCTCTCAACCCTGATTAATTCAACCTTGAGGATGAGCATCCCACCATTTATCTAGGCTATCATTTCCAAGACCAAAATGATGATAACTCACCTCCTTTCTACCTGTCACTTAATATACATGACAAATTTTTGCATAATTGTCTGTAGATTCTGGAGCTTCCCACAATCTCATGCCAAAGAAAGTAATGGATGAATTGGGATTATAGATCATCAAGAAATACCATGACCTTTACACCTTTGACTCCAAAAAATTCAAGTGTATAGGAGTGATTAAGGATTTGGTTGTTTCCCTTACCCAACTGCCTATGAAGAGCTTAGTGATGGAAATTGTGGTTTCTGACATTCCTTCTAGATTTGGGATGTTACTTTCTAGATATTTGTCTATGAAATTGGGAAGTACCCTTTAGATGGACATGTCATATGCTACCATCCTAGTATTTGGAGGGGAATTCAGAAGGTTGTATAGGGAAACTCAAATGGCCTACATCGTTAGTGATCAACACAATCCATAAAACCATCCCCTATATACTGAAGAAAAAGAATTGGGGTCATCAATTTTGCACCTTGATGCTGATGATAATGATTTATAGCCTGAATTAAGTGAAAACAAAATTTTCAAGGTGAAAATGTGCAGTATTCAGAAGGAGGACAAATCTGGAAATTGTACTTTGACAGAGCTTCTTCAAGAGAAGGATCAAAAGCCAGTGTAGTCCTCATTTCTCCTACTCAGCAGAAGGTAACCATATCATACAAACTGCAATTTTCTACCACTAACAACATTGTTGAGTATGAAGCACTTGTGCTGGGTATGAAGGCAATGAAAGATTTGGGAGAAGAACAGCTAATTGCCTTTGGCGATTCAGATTTGGTGATTAAGAAGGTGAGAAATAATTATCAAGTGAAAATTTCCAAATTGAAGAATTATAGAAATGAAGTCTGGGATTTGATTGAACATTACTTTTCAGCATTTAATATAAATTTTTTCACTAGAGAAGAAAATAAAATCGTTGATTCACTAGTTATTGCTGCTAGTAATTTCAAAGTTCCTCTAGATGTCAAGGTAGTTTATGATGTTCAAATAAAAAAAATACCTTCAATTCCTGATAACATCAAGCACTGGAAAGTATTTGAGGATGACAGGGAGATTCAGAAATTTTTGGAGTGTGTAGAAGATTTTGTAGACATACAAATTGATAATGAGCAGGATATTGTTGAAAACCAAAATAGCAGCCTTTTGAAGAAAACTATGGCTGGGAAAAACATTATAGATCTGAAAAATAACTTTATTCCTAAGGTTTTGGTTCCTTTAGAAAGATTGTTTGATAATAATGATGTTTTTTCTCAAGCATGAAAGCAAGGTTGATGGAGAGAGTAAAATAGAGTGTAACATTGGTACAGAAGATCGGCCAAGATTAGTCAAAGTGTCCAAATTCCTTCCTCTGGAAACCAGAACAAAATATATCAAACTGCTAAAGGAATTTTCTTATATTTTTGCATGGTATTATAATGAGTTGAAAAATTATGATAAGAGCATAATGGAGCACAAGATCCCTTTGAAAACAGATGCAAAGCATGTAGCACAAAAAATCAAACACAGCATTCCCATGTTGCTTCCAATCATTGAGAAAGAAATCAAAAAATTATGGGAATCAAAGATTATTCTACCTTTGATATTTTCTAATTGGGTAGCTAATATAGTCCCAGTCCAGAAAAGGAATGGAGAAATAAGGATTTGTGCTAATTTTCGCAACCTCAACCTGTGCTCCTTGAAAGATAACTATCCACGGCCCAAGATGGATTATATATTGCAGAAGGCTATAGGATCCAAAAGACTATCAATGATTGATGGCTTTTCAAGCTATAATCATATTTTAGTTGACAAGCAAGATAGAGAAAAGACAACATTTACCACACCTTGGGGCACATTCATGTACAACAAAATTCCATTTGGTTTGATGAACGTAGGTGTAACCTTTAAAAGGGAAATGGATATTTCCTTTGCAGGAGAAAAGGACAGATTTGTGGTCATTTATTTCGATGACATCACAGTATATTCAAAATATGATGAAGACCACTTGAAACATCTGAAGCAAGTTTTTGACAAATGCGGAAAGTTTGGTTTGTCCTTAAACCCCAAAAAGTCGTATTTTGTTGTCCAAGAAGGTAAGTTATTGGGACATATTGTAACATAAAGTGCCACCTATATTGATCTGGGAAGAGTAGAATCTATTCAGAAGATTGGTTTGCCCAGAAATAAGAAGGAATTGCAGTCATTTTTAGGGAAAAACAATTTTCTGAGGTGTTTTGTTCATAACTTTGCAGAGCTAGTTAAACATATAAATGTTTTGTTGAAAAAATATGTAGAGTTTAAGTGGCAAGATGAAGCAAAGAATTATTTTTCAGAAATTAAATCTCCCTTGATTGAAGCTCCAGTTTTAATAAATCCTGACTTTGAAAAGGATTTTTCGATTTTTTCATATGCTTCAGAAGAAACAATTGTAGTTCTCTTATTACAGAAGAATAAGAAAGGTTTGGAGCAGCCAAATTCATTTTTTAGTCGTGCTTTAAGGGATGTTGAATTAAAGTACAGCTTGACTAAAAAACAAGAATATGAATTAGTTAAGGCTTTGAAGTCTTTTCGAGTTTATGTGTTGCATTCAAAAATAACTTCTTTTGTGCCTGATATCACTCTTAAAGATGTGTTGCTGCATCTAGATACAGATGGAAGGAGAGGACGATGGCTGACCAAGATTCTGGAATTTGGTGTTGAAATCAAACCAAATAAATTGATAAAGGGTCATGGCTTGGCTCACTTGATGGCTGAATCTAACTACAAAGCTTTAAATCTAAATGTAGAGGCAGCTGAAGGAGAATATGGAGAAGGTATTTCTAATTATCCTAAAATATTCAATTCATATTGGTATAAGGATATATTTTACTTCTTATTAAATTTCAATTGTCCACCTGAAATGGAGAAGTCTAAATGAAGAGATGTTAAATTGAGAGTTGTGAAGTATTTCATTTTGGAAGACCATCTTTACTAGAAATATATTATTGGAGTCTTGTTAAGATGTGTAGATGAAGCAGATTCCCAAGATATTATGACAGAGATACATGCAGGAGTATGTGGAGGGCATTTATATTGGAGAGCCACTGCAAATAAAATATTAAGAGCTAGCTATTATTGGCCAACTCCTTTCTCTAATGTCTTTTCCAAAGTCAGGAGTTGTGTCAAATTTGAGAAATTTGTTGGTAAACAGAAATTTCTACCATTACCTCTCATTCCTATTTCAACATATGTTCCTTTCTAGCAGTGGGGGCTAGACTTCATCGCTGAAATTCATCCACCTTCATCAGGACAACATAGATGGATTATCACAGCTACAAACTATTTCACCAAATGGATTGAAGTTGTAATAACCAGAAATGCTACTAATACGGTAATTATTGAATTTCTGTTGAAAAATATTATGTCAAGATTTGGTTCTCCACAGAAATTAGTAACTGATAATGCAATGGCCTTTAAGTCCACCAAGATGTACAAATTTTGTCAGCAATATGGGATTGAATTGACTCATTCCACACCTTATTACCCTCAAGGTAATGGTTTGGCTGAGTCATCGAATAAAATTTTGGTAAGGATTATTAAGAAAATGCTTCCTAAAAATAAGAGGAATTGGGACACTCAATTGATACATGCTCTGTGGGCAGATAGATTAAGTGGTAAAAAATCAATTGGAATGTCTCCATTTCAGCTTGTATATGGTACAGAAGCTATAATGCCTTTGCAATTAGCCCTTCCTATGATGAAGTTCCTACAATATGAAGTTGATCATGAAAACCCAATCCAAAGGAGAATGCTACAGTTGATAGAGGCACACCAAATCAGACAACCATTGCTGGAAAAAGTTCAGAAGTATCAGGCTAAATTCAAATCTGTTTTTGATAAAAGAGAAAATCATCAGTTGTTTCAGGAGAATGATTTGGTGTTGCGTTGGGATGCTAGGAGAGAATACCATGGAAAGCATGGTAATTTTGACAATCTCTGGTTTGGGCCATTTAAAATTGTTGAAGTTTCGGAGAATAATACTTTTCTTCTCAAACATCTAGATGATGATCAGCTGACTGGAGGCCCAGTCAATGGTCATTTTCTTAAAAGGTTCTTTATTTAGTAAAGTCATTTTATTCACTCCATTGTAAATATCCGGTGTGATGTGTCAATAAAATCCAAGCCCAATGGTACTTAGGTCTATATATATGGTCAGTCTTGAGTCTAGTATGTCAATGGTCAATCCTAGTCTCTACTTTTAAGAAATATTCTAAGTTTCAAGAGTTTTTGAGGCACTAATTCTACAGTCCTTGAAGCCTCACAGGGAGGATTTCATCCCTAATAGGAGCCACTGTTAGCGCTAAAATTTTTAATGGTGTAATAACCATTGTGTCACTGTTCTCAAATTTTTATTGTGTCTTAGTCCATGTCTAGAGTTTGAGCGATTTCCAATAAAACTTAAAAAAGAGTCCCAACATCAAGGTGGTTTTAAGTGAATAGGTGTCATAGTGTTTTAGAGTCCTAAAATAAGTTAAAATCTTTGTTTTGGCCTATTTTAGTGTTGAAATTTAGTCGATGTTTGGGTAATAAAATTGTAGTCATCTAGTATGGAATAATAGCTACTTTTGTTGCAAATTTATTGTCAAAATAGTAAAGGGCAGTTATTTCTCAAAAATGGAAGCGATATATTCCACACAGTGAAAATCGCAGGTATTTCACTGAGATTTTGGTTATCTCAGAAAATAGGCTACGAGTAAACAGGTAATTAGTTTTTGAAGCAGGAAAATTAAGGCTTCATGGCAACCAGAGTTCTTTAAAATCAAAGCGCAGCTGGAAGAAAACAACTTAACCAACAGAGTGAGAGATTCGGAGAAGAGCAACAGAGAATATTTAAAGGAAATTAGTCGGGAAATAGACTAAGGAATGAAGCAATGGAGAAGAAATACGTGCAAAAGGAATGGATGGTCGTGATCTAATCGCAGATCCAAAGGGGAGTAGACTGACGGCTGAGATTAAAGCGCACATGGAGCGACTTCGCACAACATTGTTTTTAAATTTTTATCGTTAAGTCAAATTGCATGGTATGTTAAGTGATTTTCGATGCGCTGAGGCTAAGGGGCAAGAAAGGAAGACCGTCAGATCTAAGCACATATCAACAGTGGAGATTAAAGCGCAGATGGAGTGATTTCGAAAATCGTAGTTTTTAGAGTTTATCGTTAAGGCTTTGCATAGTATGTTAAGCGATTTATGATGCGATGAGATGAGGGACACATGTCGGCGTAGTGCATCAGCGTGATTTCACAAATCACAAAGTTTATGGTTTCGTCATTATAATTGTAAAGTTAAATTTTTGGGCAGTCAATTTTTGATTGCTTCCTATTGATCAACTGGTTGTGGGGCCCAAGAACCACAATTCTGTGTGAATGCATATTATTTGGGAGAAATTGCGGTTTTGTTTAAATTTATGATAAAAAAAAATTATTTCACACATATGTATGTTTATAAATCTTCCAATGCGGGATCTGCGATCGGTCCCATTTCTCTGCCACGTCACCTCCACCCTCATTACACATCGCACTTCGCCATTTTCAACATTTAACTTCCTGCATTTCACAATAAAACTTCTGATGTGTGATCTGCAATCAATCCCACTTCTTCACCACATCACCACCCCCCCTCACTTATCATTTATTCTGCCCCATGTCTCCTCTATAAATTAAACTTGTTTCAAAGGGTTTTCTTTGTAATTTCTCATAAAATTAATCTTCATCATTCTATCCAAAAGTTTTGAGTTTTCCACCATTACAAGGTGTTTTCAACCAAAAAAAAGAGAAAGGAACAGCAGAATAACAGCAAAATTTCTCTCAAACAGTTTTCTACCACTACTCTCAGTATCAGCACATTTTTACCAGACATCGGGCAGCATTCAAGGAACAGCCACACACCATTTTCACTATTTTTTGCACTTTTTATGTAGTTGGTTGCACCAGAATGGAAGAGGAGTCTTCCCATAAAATTGCCACATCATACAAACCACTTCAAACTGTTATCCTTAATGTTTTTATTTTAATTATGTCATAACACTCTGTATTAAATTTTTAGATAAGCCTCACCTCTTACACGAGTTTGTAATGACTTTTGAAACAGATTTACCTTTTTTGTGGAAGATGATAGTATCATATTTTTTATATATATGCCTAACTGATATGAATACAGGGTTGGTTGGTGGTTATTGAATTTTGATTTATATGAACTGTAATATTTTTTGTGAATGAAATGGAATAATACCACTGAGGACTTATTACCAATTTGTTGTGTATATTGTCCACTTTATTTGTGTTTCCATATCTCCTTTCTTCCAGTTCCAGTTTGCAAATCATCATATTGTTATGTGTTTTTATTAGTCTCTTAAGCATGTTATGTGTTTTATCAGTTTTTATTAGTCTCACACAGTGAGAATTCCTAATAAAATAAATGTTATAATAGTGGAAGAGCAACACTCATGATAGTTATTCTTCATGATATTTCAGTGAGAATCTTGTGAGACTAGAAATAGCTTTTTCTCAATGGAATATTATCAAACTACTACTTTTGTCAATTTCTACTAAATCAAGAGATTTATGTTTTATAGACCTATTGATTCTTCGATCATCTTTCATTTTCCTCTCATCATAGACTACAAACTTGCACCCTGTTACCACATCAAGTTACAATACCCTCTTTAGTAGAACTGTGGATTTGATCGAAATCTCTCTTCAGTGAATCAGAGTTTATACTGTCTTCCAATCCCATAAAAAAAAAAAAACATTAAAATTTCCTTAGAGTTTAAGATGTGTCTGTTCAGGCGCTTGATTTAGTCCAAGTGTTGATTTTGGCGCCAATAAGGACCAAGATGAGAACTGGGAAGTTGAAATACCCTAGGACTCTTATTTTGGTATACATGTTCCGTTGATCATGCAAGATTACTATATGTCAAATTCAGGTAAAAATGGTTTCTATATTTTTTATTTTTCATTGTAACATTGAAGCTACATTTCTTTGATGTGTGTTTTTTAAGATTTATGTTTCATATTTAATCCTTACATTCTTTTTTTCTTATTTGTGACAGGAAATGAAGATGGATTTGATGAGGTTGGGACCTAAATGATAAATAACTAATTTAACAATACTAACGCAAAGCATCAATGGGCTCATTCAAGTACATGAAACTACCTTGATGTTTGATGTCTAGCTCTAATATCTTGGAAAATTTTAATGGTTTATATGCTACTTGAGTTTGGGGAATTTTTTTGAGTTTCAAGTTTTATATTTTCTTGGAAACTAATTATTGATATTTGGAAAAGGTGTGATTTTATATTGGTACTAGAAATGAAGTCAGGTTTGATCTTTGACTGGAAATGAAGTCGGATTTGATGAATTTGGGACCTATTTCTTTTCACATAGATAGTGTCCTAGTATTAAATGATAAATAACTAATTTAAGAAGTCTAATGCTAAGCAAAAATGGGTACATGAAATTTTGTTGATGTCTAGCTCTGATATGTTAGAAAATTTTAGTGGTTTGTTTGTTTTTTGTGTTTAGAGGATTTTGTTGAGTTAGAAATTGTTGGTTTCTTTTGGTCAAAGATTTTTTTAGTCCCTTGAATGCTTATGGTTCTCATATCATGCATAGATCGATAGATCTGGTTTTATTATTATAATTATTATTGTTTTATTTATATATTTGGTGGTTTGAGGAAATATATTTTATTTCCTTTCACTTTGTGGCATGATTTCGACATCTTCACCTTTTAAAATATAGTAAAAGATTTTTCTTATTATAGATTTTTCTTGGAAAATAATTATTCATATTTGGAAAGGAAAATAAGCCCTAGGTAGCTAAGCGAAGAGAAAACAGTCTATGTACTAGGTTCCTACGCATTCATCATAGGAGACCTATTGGCATGAGACCGACATTCCTTCATTCATCGTAGGAGACCTATTAGCATGAGACCAATATTCCTTTTATGCAATTAAAATTTTGTTGCCAAGGTGGAATTGAGTTCGTTGACCTGGGAAGAACAGTGGCAGTTGATCATATTGCTAAGGAGATTAGAATGTTGGTTTTACCAATAGCTGAACATGCCACCAATGATAGTGGAACCAAAGGTCCTTGTTCATTTCCTTCTATAACGTTTTATGATATTTTTTGTTCTTGTGTGTGGTTAAAGAAGTGAAACTTAACTCATGTTTCAATCCTACTACTTTCATACATATGCCTTAAAAATTGGGGTTTTATATGCATCTTGAAGTTGAGAGCACAATCAATGCATCATTACCCTCATTCGTACTCTCTTTCAAAACTCACAATTGTCAAACCCTCCCCATCCATGAGATGTGCTAATCAAAAATTATGTTTCACTAGTGAGAGAAAACCCTCTAATGGAAAAGTGGAATTTTCCATGAGACTAATGATCTTGAATGTAAATGAGACAGATAACAAGTCCACCTTCAATTGCAACCTTTAGCTACCCTATTGATCTCTTTTTTTGCAAGGGTGGATATGTCTATGAAGGGGCATGAGTATGAAGTGAAAAATCCATACACTAGAATATTTACCACCCAAGCTTGGTTCGATTATTAGCCAAGGTGGGTAGACTTGCTGGGTGCTCAGAATAATGTGATATTTGTAAGTCGAAAACCTCTCTTGTAAGAGAAATTAATATAAGTTTAATGACCTTAACTTGAATAGATAGTAGAATTCAAGAGTAAAATAGTGGTGCAGTCCCTTAAATTACTGTAGTTGCAAGTTGAATCTGGTTGGTTGTAATGAAAACATGGAGCAAAAAGTACTTGTTGCAAACCATCTCATGCCTTTGCTGACTCATGTATTTCCACTCTTGAGTCTTATGTCAGGGTATGCACATTTTTTTTGCTTCATTACATTTGTGTGGTCTCAAGTAAAACAGAAGGGTGTTAACAGTAATTCAGTGACTTAAACATGTTCTAAAATGTGATGGATTAATTGAATTCTGTTATGCATATTGGAAAAATATTCTAACAAATATGGGCTTGAAATTTGATGCCCATTGCACACCCCTTACAAATTGGAAATTGTCTTTTACATGGGTTAAAACCTATTGTTTGTATGAGTAAAATATGCATGAATTTAGCAGCTGTGAGTAGCCACATTTTCCTAGTGAAAATATTGGAAGTGGCCATTTCATAACCTATTAAGTTATCCAACACCTTATGTATGAAATTTCACAGACAATGATGTCTATGGTGTGATACATACACTCTCTAGATATGGTCTGTATTTGACAGTTAACTTTATCAATGAGAGAACTAAATGAATGTTTGAATATATACAAACGTCTTTGTGCTTTTTAAACCTTCTAAACTCATAATTCTTTTTTTTGTACAGATATTTGTCTATTAATTTAGATATGTGGGGAGAGATAAAGGGAAATATTGTTAATACATATTGATTATTATGATGAAGACAAACCGACGACGTTGCATGAATTACTTGATAAAATAGATTTTGTGGATTCGAGCTACAAGGGATCTTATTTGACATCCTCGAAAGCTGGTGTGTTATTGGTAGACTTCCAAGGTTCTAGAGAAGCAACACTCCTAAGAGAGCTGGAGGAAAATCATGACAGATGGCAAGAGAGCCTTGCAAAATATATGGATGACACTAGTAATATTTGAGTGCAAGCTGCTTTGGGAGATCCTTCTATGAAGACATCAGCTTATTATGATTCTTGCTAGATTTCTCAGGTTGAAATCAAGGTTTTTTTGGGAATTATGGAAGGTAGAAGTGGTGGAGAGTTACAAATAGAACCCCATGATGGGCTTCATTTCGCCCTTTGGTATTTTGGCTTGCAAGATCTTCTTCCCATTGAAAACTTTTGCAAGTCTCTACATGCTGCAGTGAAAGATGATCCTCGCATGTGGAAAACTATACATGTGGAGTATCCTATAAACAAAAGGCTCACTGATGATGCCCTCTTAAAACTTGTTGAAAGGTCTCAAGGTCAGTTACAAAAATTGACTTGAGTGTAGTGCCTGAAAATTACAGATGATGGATCGAAGCAAGTATTGGACATCGGTCCAAAGCTTACAAAGTTTGGTATCTGTCTTTGTTGGTTTCTGATTTTGAGAAATTACAGAAAGATGAATTTTTTGTTGCACTTGGCATTTTGAAGATAACATTATATTTACTTTCTAAATATAGATTTTATGCATTTTGGCATGATTAACAATGTCAAAGAGTTAGATTCAGTTAATGTAATTGCATGGGTTTCGTGAAATGGAATTGTGCTTCCCATAAAATGTTTTCGAACCAGGTTACTAAATGGATGTGTTTGCATGTGAATTTAACCCCTAGAATCCTTTAAATACAATTATAAAAGGATATAAAATTAAAATATTAAAGCTTATTTTTTGAAGGAAATGTAGGCAGAATTTGCCCCAAAACGTTGAAACCTTCAAGGGAGGCACTGGTACAACTCTTCCATTTGGTATTCCATGTTCTTATGTGTTTTAAATTTCTCTCATTTCTTGATTTGTCTTATATTATTGCACATGCTGGTGGTTTCTCCTCAACTTTCCTGGCATATCTTAATATATATATTATGGGAAGGTAATGCGTTTATGTGAAAATGATGTTGCATGGAAGGAACTGCTTGTAGGTTGTTCTCTTATTTAGTTTTTCCATTATTTTCAAAACCATATTGTGCATTGATTGTGGAATTTTATTTTTTTTATCAAGTGTATGGGGTTTTCGTCATGCAATTATATTTTTATCTTACACTTTCTCAAGTTAATGATTTTGGGCTATTACTTGCTTGTAATTTGGGCCCAAAATTTATTGTTTTGACCCTATCTCAGGGAGCTGTTGAAGACAAAGAAAACAAATCGTTATCTTTGTGGGTTTTGAGGTGTACATATTAGTTATACTTATTTTGAGAATCAAAGGTATATCGAGGACAATAAATATGAAGAAATTCTATTTCAACTTTCATGAGAAGAAGCCAAAAACAATTTTGCCTTTGGGAGATTTTGAAGAATGTTGGCTGATAGTTTAGGCCATGTGATATTACAATTTTTTTTTTTCAGGCCTTGTTCATGAGAAGGATATTGAATAGTAAAGTTGCATGTGGCCTAGTTGTATATATCAATAGACAATAGTTTTAAATTACCTACATTTATCAATTTGAAAAAAAAAATGTGTAGGAAAATAACCTTCTTACTGGTCTAAAGAGAGAAACAGTGTCTACCTCCAAATATTGTGGTGTGTTTGGTGGGTTGTGCTATCTGAGGAATAAACACTAACATAAATTTGGCTTTCTTATCATAATTGAGCTTTTTTTATGGTAATCTCAAGACTAGGATCATATTACTCTGGTACAACATCATGATTGGCTCTTGTTTTATGGGTAACTAGAATAAATAATGATGTACATGATTAGCCCATTCAGCCACAAACATCAAGTGTATTGTATGTCAAAAAGTCTTCATTTGTATTTATATTGTAAAAATGTGGATTCTTTTGTACATATTTGGTGAGTCACCAAATTGAGCGATTAGGAAAAAATAAATTGCGGCCATATAATATTTTTGTGTTTGAGCCGGCTAGAATCTCATATCAAGATATCTAATTTTTACTCTTAGCTACCAAGATGTTATATTGGTTGCTAGTCTGTCTTTTGAATTTTGATAGTTTGATGCCAGGTTAAGGGAAATGCAAGCTATAGTGAAAATGCTTGTAAAGTGTGAAGTTACTTGGTAAGCAGACAATAGTTTATGTTGTTGGTTTCTTGCTTGTCTTTTTAACATTTGTGTCAGGGGTAGTGGGAAGACAAGATTACTCAACAAATAAGTGTATGTCTATCGTGTGATAAGCATCACAGAATTTTTCTCAAAGTAAACAAAGAAGATTATTTGAGAGTGTAAGCTTTTGTGATAAGGATAAACTTCTTTCGAGTAATATGGATAAGGCTATTATTATTTCCGAACTGACATGAATTGTCTAGAGGTGGAACCTCTGGATTTTAACAAAAAGACTGCTTGTTTCAGGGAAATATATCAAGATGTGATGAAAGGAAATGTGTGAATGAGGATAAATTGAAATTTAGAAAAAACAGTGGATTGTAGTGTTGAATATAATTAGAATACCATTAAAATAAAATTCATGCTACTCCTATTGATCTGGTGTCCATTTAGGAAAATCATGAACCTGTAAAACTGAATGGACTATTTGATAGAAGATCTAGCTAACCCACTCTGCATGGGAACTCTTTTTCGATGTTGGAGTCGTAAGCTATTTGTAATATCGGAAAGCTGATGATTTATTTGGAGGCTATAATGGTTTCTAGATATTATTTAGGTTTGGCTAGACATTTGGAAGAAACTAATTATTGATGGCAAGGGTGCCCCATAAAATGTGGGATAACTTTGGGAATATTTTCTTTTGAGGGAATATTTTATTTCATAATCTTCTCACAAGGACAGTGGGTCATTATAGTTCTTTCCAAAGTAATCATGGGAAAACAAGGACTTTGTTCGGAAGTGTGGAAGGGTGCAAGGTGAACTGCATTGAATAATGTGCTCTAATTCCCTTTTCACTTCTAATCTTAAACTGCAAGATCCTCTCTTAGTTGAAATTGTTTGCAAGTACCTATGCGACAAAGTGAAAAATGAACAAGTACTCATGGACCATCTTAGTGATGGAATTTTAAAGCTTGTTGCAAGGTATCAAGGCCATTTGCATAATTTGAGATCAGTGGTGTCTGAAAATTACAAGTGGACTAAGGAAAGTTGTAGGCTTCAATCCAAACTTGCCAATGTTGGTACCTATATTTGGTATGTGTTGTAATTGACATTCAGAAATGTTCAAGATTTCAAGGTGAAGTATGGAGGAGTGTGCACTCATGCTCCTTTTTCAATTTTTTATCTGAGCCTGAAAATATATTTTCTCAGCTGAAAATGTTTGCAATTAACTTTGCACTGCCGTGAAAAGTGAACAGGTACACGTGAAGTATCTTTCAATTCAATTTCTCATTGATGATGCCCTTTTAAAGTTTACTGCAAGGTCTGAAGGTAATTGGAAGAATCTAAGTTAGTGTAGTGTCTGAGAACTATAGATGGACTCAAGAAAGATGTAGTTGTCAGTCGAAAAGTTGTGAAGATTGGTACCTATCTTTGGTATGTGTTGTATTTTGAATTTTGAACATTCAAGTATTTTTTATTTTTGAATATAGATTGCATCTAGCTTGTCACATGACAGAATGAGAATTGTTTATTTCAGCCATTTTAGTTGTATGGTTTCATGAAACAAAATTATGCTTTAAAAATGTTTTGAAATTCGGATATTAAATGGAGGTGTTTTCAAATGAATTTATCCCATAGGCCCCTTAAAAAAAATTTATAGAATTGAAACTTCAAAATTTTTTGAAACTTCATTGGAAAAAGAAACAGTGATAACCTAACAAAATATTTGTTGGTCCTTTCTCTAATTTTTTGGTTTTGTGTTTCATCTTTTTCAATCACAAATACAAACATTGCTTGTCAATTTACCTATTTCAAATCCCAGGAACAGAGAGAATGAATTTCTTTGAAATTTAGGTTATATGGTTGGTTGTGTAGTTTCTGCTGATATTTTATTCTTTGGTACTTGTTCAATTTATTTTGTTTCAACCATATAGTGTATTGATCATTGATTTGTATTTCTATATATTGAATTTATTAGGGTTCGTTTGTGTGGTTTAGTGCCATCTTATTCCTACTATATTAAAGCTCTCTGAATCTGTATTTTGCGTGCAATTTTTTTTTCCCTTCTTGGTATCATGGTGCCCTGATTACATATGGTGCACTTTGTTTATGGGATTTGCAGTTACATCTGCCCTGCTGCACAAGTTTAACTGTAGAAGGAATTGTCAAAAAATTACATAGACCACATTACACCCAGGATAAAGAAGTTGAAATACTTTTTGGATGGTGGTTTACAATGGAAGACTCAGTTACTAAAATCAAGGTTCTATGCTAGTGGTTGACATTAGATGGTTTCATAGAATGATGAGTGTACAATCAATATTGACACTTATGCTAAATGCAGGAATGCAAGGCTTGTTTATGACTGTACTATGGAAAGTTAAAAAAATGGAAAGGTCATACAATCAAATATTTTTTGGGGTTGTACATATTTCTATTGCTCCATGAGTGGAATGTGTATTGACGACGGTGAATATGAACAACATTTTATTCCTAAAATGCTTTCGTTTATTGTTGGGTTGCTTCTTACTCAACTACCAAGAATAATAAGAGTTTTTTTGTGGTAAATATACATTATTGATATTTTAGATTTAATTTTGGCCGTGTTGATTGTGGGCTTATGTTTGCTAGTAATTTGGCCCAAAATTTATTGATTTTCCCCTGTTACAGGAAGAAGTAAATTAAATAATTAAATCCTTGGATTTTGTTTTTTGTATGTATTTTTCCTTATTATGATCATCAAAGTGATATTGATAACATAAAATATGAATAAATGTTGTGTAATTTTGAATGAGAGGTATCTGACAAAATTTTTTCCTGTGAGAGTTTTGGGGGTGGTAGCGGGGAGAATGTTGGTTGTGATTTTGGGCCTTGTGATATGTATTACAAACAATTTATGCTTTTGGCACTTATTCATGATAATTTACACACAATAAAGCTGCATATGACCCGCCTGTATAATAGAGTTTCCAACAGTTTCTAATTAGGTACATTTATTAAAGACATCCATTAAAAGATGTACAAGAAGATACCAGCATTATGGACCTAGATAAATAGTGACTATAAGTGGCATATTTCTTGGTCTATCATATTTTAAGGGGACATTATCAAAGAGATTCCTTACTAATAAAGGTAATGGGTTAGGACCTGTTAGTGTCAGTATTTACATCTTGCCTTCAGTGATCAAAATATACTCTTTTCATATTCATATTAGGGGTCCCACTCAGAATTTTTTTATCATTCCATTAGGTCATGTAAAAAATTGATTCACTGATGGTAACCCTAGTCATAAAGTCTCACTCTCCCTCACAAATTCTCATTTGTTGGCCCACCTTCATGTATTGTTGAGCATAAAAACACTTTTGAAAAATCTCATTTCACTATGTCTTATGTTAGTCAAAGTCAACCATGGGATCAGGTCATTCAGGGTCCCATTAAGTCATTAGGTTTCAGGGTTCAAGGTCCAAAAATGCACCATTTCATCTCAATAAGGTCAGCAAAAGGTGTGAGAGTGACTCAATAAAAAATTAATTATCATCTACAGAGGATAATCAGCATGTAAATATGATATTTTTAAAGTTTTAATTATGGTTTCAAGTATGATTTTCATACTCAACTGTAATTTTATTCAAAAATAGAGTTTTAATTGATTTCATTTTTTATGTAATTTTATGCTTCCTATATGTAATAAGTTACTCTCCAAAAGCTGCCAACTCCAACTTCATATGCCAAACTGAAGACCACCAAATCAAAGTGAAAAGTGCCAAACTCCAGCAACTTCATCCTGCAAAGAAGAAAAGTCAAAGAAAAAAGGATATTCAGCGTGCTTTCAAAAAAGTGAAAATAAACATAGGAAAAGTGGGTTTTTTATCTAAATCAAAATTCACTCAAGTATTAAAGCCTCTTAGACATCAATTTGAAATTCATTTACCTCCTATTATATCGAGTAAACACTTGAGCAGAGTGAATTTTCGATTTTCTAGGCAAAATTGGAGAAAATTTGAGTAGATGGAAATATTATGAAGGCTTGCGCACAGATAGAAGGCGTTGCGCATAGACAGAAGGCATTGTGCACAGACAGAAGGAATTGTGCACAACCTTAAGGCACTTCTCACAGCCTTAAGGCATTGCACATATGTCCAGCAAAGACCAAAACGCTTCAAAATTTTCCTAATCACCTCTAGAGCTACAACATCGATCTCATCAGCCTCTAGCAAGTAAAGGTCAAAATCCATCATTTCTCTCCTCCTTCAAATCTTATTGTTTGGTTTTGTATAATTTTCTTGGAGAATTGTTGGACATTGGGTTCAACACTCCCCGTGTGTTTCGTGACATGGACTAACCACCTCTCGTGGATCCTAACTCTAGCGATTGTAGCGGAGACTAATGCCTGCAGGTTTTCATCTAACAGCAATCGTGATTCCAACAAGTGGTATCAGAGCAACAGGTCTCGAGTTCGAAACTCACCCGGATCGCGTTGGAGGGGATATTGTTGGACATTGGGTTCAACACTCCCCGTGTGTTTCATGACATGGACTAACTACCTCTCGTGGATCCTAACTCTGGAGATTGTAGCAAAGACTAATGCTTGCAGGTTTTGGTCTAACAGAAATCGTGATTCCAACAAGAATTTGGTGTAAACTCACTCAAAACCCTAGTTTTCCTCCCTAACACTCACAACTCCTAAAATTCCCTTTAATTCCCAATTCCCCATCCTAAAATTCCCTTTAATCCCAAATTCCCCATCCTAATTCCCATAAAACTATATTTCCTTTTCCCTTCCCCCATTTCTCATATCCCTAACACTATCTCCCACAAATTTCCCTTTCCCCATTTCCTGTCCCCAAAAGTCACCTTCCACATTATCATATGCTTCCCTAGGTTTTTGGACATAAAAACACCATGGTAGTAGAAGAAGAGCATAAAAGACCATACAGTGAGGAAGAGGAAATAGAGGCTAGGAGGCCACATAAAGGGGGCAGGATAATCATACTTGAGCCTACCAGCACTAGGGAACTTTTGGCTTCTCCAATGGCAGAAACATGTTTCAAACATGTTGGTTGTTATGATTTTTGTGAACAAATTCAAAGGGTTTAGCACCATGACATGTTGACCAGGCTCTTCATATCTAACCTCCACAACAACCAAATCACTTTATTTGAAGTCACCTTTACTATCTCAACTGCCATCATTTCAGCTATCACTGGGATCCCGAATGTTGCGGAGAAGTGGTTCAAAAACAGTGATTTGGAGGAAAAATACTTTGGGCCCTTCCTGAAACAAAAGTATAAGAATGAGAAAAAGAGGTCATTTCCTTTTTCCCACCTCCAGGACACATATGCACCAATGATGAAGATAATCATGAAATACTTTTCATGCGAGGGTAGATTTTCAAGAATTTATAATTATCACATCTGCCTCTTGATGCATTTCACTAGGGTAAAGATGCTAAACATACCCTTCTACATTTTTCGAAGCATAGATAAGATGGAATTCATTGTCCAGAAAAGGGAATATGAACATCAAATGAAAATTATTTTCCATCATTCCTTAATTAAAACCATAGTCGTATATCATCTCAATCAAATAAACATTGCATGGGATACCTTCATAGCCCATGATATATTTAGAGACCCTCCTACCCAGCATGCACAAAATGTGCCTTCATCATCCCATCCATCCACTTCCATCCCTCCACCTCAGCCCATATCACCTTCATCTTCATCAGATCGCACTCCATCTCCATTTCACCCCCTTCATCTCCATTTCATACTGAGATTGGATCACCCAGCAGGATTGAGGTCAATGAGCCTAAGAGGGATATTATGGTTGAGGTTGAGCCATTGCCAAAAACCTACCAGAGAGGTCACGGGAATGTGTTTTCTCCACATAGAGTGTAAGGGGCCATGCCTTCTACAACAACACAACAGGTGGACTGTAATGCTTCGAAATGGAAATCAGCAGCTTTTACACCACTGAAGAATTCCTTTGTCGGAAATATGAACAAGGCTATGTCAGATATGGACGGAGAGGTATTTTACCAGTTATGTCACCTCTAAAGAGAGGATGAAAATTGGAGGCTATCTGGCCCTTTCTCAGGCTCTGCCTATAGCTATGCAAATATTTCTTCCTCGGGAAGATCTTGCCCAAAAGAGATGAGCTACAACAACATCTGAACTTCAATAATGAATAGCAGTGAAATAATACATCATAGAGTATAAGAAGAGTGCATGTCTAATATATAAAGTAGAAACAGCAAATAATTTACAAATCTTGAAGAAGAAACCTCTCAAGATAGCCTCAATCAAGAATGTGCATGAAAAATCAAGACTACACTGCTACAAATTGTTGCCCTAGCCATGACTGTGCAGTTACATGAGGAGACTGTAACATATAAAATTAAAATGGATGATATATCATTATCAGCTCAAGAAATGAGGGGGAGCAAGCTCTCAACCCTTGAAAATAACTAACTAACAATACTTAGAATGATTGGCTGCAATACATGTACAAAATGATAAGATACAAAAATGTCGAAGTTGCAGTGTAACTACTGCAACTCAATAATAATACATGAATGGAGAAGGGGAAGAATGCTGCAAACAATATGATGACCTCCTCCAATGATCTTCTAAGTGAAAGGCTGCCCCTTTCACTGAAGATTGCACTCTCTAATCCCCAAGGTGAATCCTCCTGCAATTGCCCTCTGAAAATAACATTGTAAGAGGGAGTGACTGCGTTGCGGCTGAGATGAAACACTTGGCCCTATGTAAAAATCTGCAATAAAGCTCCGGAAATGTCCTTTGCTGATTTCTTAGAGAAATAAGAACTCCTCCTCTTCAAAACTAGCTCAGGAAATGGTGGGATGATGATTCCTCACTGCTACCTCCAACAACTCCAATGAATTTTCCCAACAGAAACGTTGTAGCTGAAAGATATGGCTTTAGCCTCAAGCCTGGATGTGAGGAAGATTAAGTACAGCTCCTCCAAGGCTTCCCAATGAAGGAGAGAAGACTTCTAAACAGAAATCTCCCTTGTGCTAAGTAGCACAAGCTATCTCAGTTGAACAACTGAAGAGAGCTGCAATTCGAAATTCTCAAGCATAATGAACAATGGCTCTCCTTCACATTTTTATGCAAGGAATGCTTCCTTTCCATGGACCCCACCCATTATGGTTTCTCTCATCCTCTATTTTCCCTCCATTCAAAACTACGCAGTCTTCTTGAGCAAGCTTCTCCTCTTAGCCACGTTCTTGACTTGGTAAACCATGGCCTAGTTTACTTGATTTTGGCCCTTTTCACACTAGGGACTGCCAAATTTAGCCACTTAAGTGACTCATGCACCTTTGGAGAGTTTTATTTTGCTGCTACATGGGCTCCCTTACCCATTTTATTCCTTTTATTAAAATAAAAGAAAAATTAATGTTCCAATTAACATAGTGAAAAATTTGGAACATTACAGTCCTCCCCTCCCAAAGATTGATTGTCCTCAAGCAAGTGCAAGGGTATAACTGAAAAGGAACCTCCACTCAAGGCATGGAGTCTTAAATCTCCTCATGTATATCCTCCATCCCCCAAGAAATAAACCAAGCAAAATGAGTTACTCTCCAACTGAGCAACTCCTGAAAATCATCCTCCACCTTGTGCTCATGTAGAAAAGGTGGGCTGAAATGCTGAACATGGTAAGCTTCATAGCCTACCCCACGCTATTTTCTCTTCCACTTATGATAAGTGTAGACTGATAGCTGAACTTGGCCTGTAATAGTGTTGCCTTCAAGAGGCAAGATTAAGTCTAGATCCTCAAGGATCTCTCCTCCAACGCTACAAATCAAGTTCGCCAAAATCATCTCATATGTGATGAGTTGGAATTCATCATCATATGGCATCCAATTAATCATATGGCTCACCTCCAAGAGAAACCAATGTCTGAACATGGTGACCATAACATCTCCCATACTCCCCCTGGAGCATGTGCTGCAAAAATAATGGAGGTAATCTCCTCCCAAAGGGCACGTCTACCCAATGAGTTCCTCCCTTCTCATGATACACATGGGGCTGCAGCTGATATATGGCTGCTGTGAAATGGTCTTCAAGAGAGACCCAAGCCACCCCATCAATCATACAAACCATGAAGTGCCTCCCCAAAAATTCAAACTCTCCAAATAGCTCCTCCCACATGAAGGAAAGAGGTGAAGCTTGGCATTCATGGGCTGCCCATTATTTCCACTGAAACATATAGCATGTAAATTAGGGAGAACCATACTCCCAATGGTCATCATCAACTCATGTCCTACTTTCCAAACAAATCTCCCCATGTACCAAGAAAAATCTGCAATGCATGGAAGCAAAAACCAATAGAAGCAAATTGTCTCATGACAACCGGAAAGTGGATCATTGTTCCACCAATGGAACCTGCACAGTGCACTCCTTGCCTACATCAAAATAGAAAGAAACAAGTGCTTTCCCAGCCACTTTTTTGCTACCACAATCATCTCAAAAGATATATACATGAAAGTACAAGATGGTGTAATTGGTGCACACCAGAAATCATGTGGCTTTCCCCCACAACCCACTGCTAGAATAGCCGTCACATTTTTTGTAATAGACCATGAGCATAACAAAACATAGTGTGCAAGAAGGAAATATCCTCCTTGATATAATATGCTGCTCATAAAAATAAGAGAGTGCCAAACATTAAGCAAATGGTTACCTCCCTCATCATGTCCTTTAGCCTTTGAGCTGAAATGGCTCAAGTGAAAAGTCCCCCTTACTGCAACATAGTAGGGGAGTGGTTGTGCCAACCATATCATCATCTCTTGGGCTATGCATCTAGCTATATGCTGATATACATCCATTAGGATGCCCTCCCAAGTGGACTCCTCCATCAGTAGATAGCATGCATAAGAATTCATGGAAGAAGAATCCATAATTGCTACATGTAGGTGTCTCCTCCTGTGCTTGTGAACCCAAGCCAAGAAGATCAAAACATAGCAAGGGATGTTTCCATCCATTACTTCCTCATCCTCCTCTCCTACATGCCTCCAATACACATCACTTGTGAAGTGGTTTTGAGAACACTTCAGCAAGTAATCCAAGCTCTCAAGTGACAGCGTTGTTGGCTTTTGGAGTAGGGCCACTGTCATCTCAAAGCTCCCCTCTTTGACATGAATCTTGCCAAAGACTCCTCCCATCATGTTGCTGCAAATGTAGAGCCCCTCCCATGAAGAAGGTTCTGCTTTGGCATCCAAGATCAAAGAGCAATCCCCTTGCACCATCATGTGCCTGCTCTTGCTCCCGCAACATCCAAACAAAATCTGAGCAACAATAATGCTTGATGCTCCTCCATACTCCCACCATAAATATGAAATGGGAACAAAATGAGTGGTAAGGAAAGTGCCATCCCATCATGATGCACCCATGCTCTCCTTTGCTCCATGGTGTAAGTATCATGCCCTCCTCCTTTCCTCTTCAAACCCCATGAAACGGAATAGGTCATATGTTGGCCAAATTCTCTAAAGAGAAACCAACGCAGCATGGCTTCTTGCTACCCTGTATCATAGATCTACAAGAGGCTCGCCATCCTCTTGCATCCCATCCACATCCACTCAGCTCCTAGTGGATGCTTCTCATCTTTCTGCAACTTGGTACCTCTCCCACAAGAGCTACCATCATCCCAAAACAGAATTTTACCTTTGCATTTCATCGGATATTGAAATGCAATCTCCTCCATGGTCCATGTCTCAAACCCCAACCTCATGTGTGGTGCATGAATCATCAAGGGTGTCTGAGACTGATGGCACAGTGCAGTGAAAGTTCCCTCCTCAAGACAATCAACATGACATACTGTACAATCATCCATGATAGATAAAAACTCATGCATACCTTGGAGAGATTTGGAAGAATCTTGTGTTGTTGCAAGAGTCTCTTCCTCAAGTGTGTTGGCTACCTCAATAGCTGAATCTGAAGGGTGATCCTCCATGTCTATGATAGTGTTGGTATGTGCCTCTTCAACTGGTGGTAAGGGCTCCTCCCTCCTTTGGCCAAATCATCTAATCAAGATCTGAGAAAAATCAGCAAGAGTAGAAACCCTTGCATGTCTCTCATGGCTTTCCCACCATATCTTTGCTTCTCCCTCAAGATGCAGCACTGCAATGGCTACACTCTCTCTGTCTACTATAGGATGTAGCAGGAAGAAATCCTCTAGCTTCTTCACCAAGGCCTGTGTTGCACATGTGGGTGACCCATCAAAAGTAGACAATAGAAATCTATTGCCTTTCATCCTCTCATGACTGTGGGGTCTTCTTTCCTCTTTCTGCTGAAAAAATTGTGAAAAATATAGTCTCTTGGAAGACTCTAGGTTTTGATCTATATTCAGCAAGATATTCACTTATAATTTTGAATTCCAAGTGATCTTCATGCTTCTGCTCTACTTCTATGTGAGAATAGGAAGTGCATGGTCCTTCCTCTTCTCCTTTTTCTGTCTCCTCAACCTCCTTGGAGAGGTTGTTGCTGGATCTCAAAATTGATGAGATTAATCTCATTCTCTGCATCATTCTGGCCTCTTCTTCTCTGAAATTTGAACTTCACAGGCTGAGCCAAGTTCGAAGTTGTGATACCACTATAATGTTCCGAAATGGAAATCAACAGCTTTTACACCGCTGAAGAATTCCTTTGTCGGAAATATGGACAAGGCTATGTCAGAGATGGACGGAGAGGGATTTTACCAGTTATGTCACCTCTAAAGAGAGGATGAGAACTGGAGGCTATCTGGCCCTTTCTCAGGCTCTGCCTATAGCTAAGCAAATATTTCTTCCTTGGGAAGATCTTGCCCAAAAGAGCTGAGCTACAGCAACATTTGAACTTCAATAATGAACAGCAGTGAAATAATACATCATAGTGTATAATAAGAGTGCATGGCTGATATATAAAGTAGCAACAACAAATAATATACAAATATTGAGGAAGAAACCTCTCACGATAGCCTCAATCAAGAATGTGCATGAAAACTCAAGACTACACTGCTACAAATTGCTGCCCTAGCCATGACTGCGTAGTTACATGAGGAGACTGTAACATATAAAATGAAAATGGATGATATATCATTATCAGCTCAAGAAATGAGGGGGATCAAGCTCTCAACCCCTGAAAATAACTAACTAACAATCTTTAGAAGGATTGGCTACAATACATGTACAAAATGATAAAATACAAAAATGCCGGAGTTGCAGTGTAGCTGCTGCAAATCAATAATAATACATGAATGGAGAAGGGGAAGAATGCTGCAAACAGTATGATGACCTCCTCCAATGATCTTATAAGTGAAGGTTGCTCCTTTCACTGAAGATTTCACTCTCTAATCCCCAAGGTGCATCCTCCTACAATTTCCCTCTGAAAATAACACTGTAAGAGGGAGTGACTGCGTTAGGGCTGAGATGAAACACATGGCCCTTTGCCAAAATCTGAAATAAAGCTCCGGAAATGTCCTTTTCTGATTTCTTAGAGAAATAAGAACTCCTCCTCTTCAAAACTAGCTCATGAAATGGTGGGATGATGATTCCTCACTGCTACCTCCAGCAACTCCAATGAATCTGCCCAACATAAATGTTGTAGATGAAAGAGATGGCTTTGGCCTCAAGCCTAGATGTGAGGAATATGAAGAACAGATCCTCCAAGGCTTCCCAATGAAGGAGAGAAGACTTATAAACATAAATATCCCTTGTGCTAAGCAGAACAAGCTATCTCAGTTTAACAACTGAAAAGAGCTGCAATTCGAAATTCTCAAGCATAATGAACAATTGCTCTCCTTCACCCTTTTATGCAAGGAATGCTTCCTTGCCATGGACCCCACCCATTAGGGTTTCTCTCATCTTATATTTTCCCTCCATTCAAAACTGCGTAGTCTTCTTGAGCAAGCTTCTCCTCTTAGCCACGTTGTTGACTTGGTCAACCATGGCCTAGTTTACTTGCTTTTGGCCCTTTTCACACTAGGGACTGCCAAATTTAGCCACTTAAGTGACTCATGCACCTTTGGAGAGTTTTATTTTTCTGCTACATGGGCTCCCTTACCCATTTTATTCCTTTTATTAAAATAAAATAAAAATTAATGTTCCAATTAACATAGTGAAAAATTTGGAACATTACATGGACAAAGGTAAAGAAAAGGTGATTGAGGCAGTCAGTCATCATGAGGAGGATCCTTGTGAAATAGAACATGAATTTAAACTTTTTGACCTCGATGAGGATGAAAATGAAAAAATCACTAATACAGCCATCAAAGGAAAGGATGCCAAGATTAGTGAGCTCCAGACTAATTTTAACAGGGCCAAATATGTCATATACTTCCTTGAGCAGGATAATGAGCAATTAAAGACCAAACAGTTCATTGATGAGGTCAAGTATGTCACTGCTCAAAGGGAGGCAGAAAAGGCCAAAGCCATGCTATATGAAACACTTGAAAAGTATGGCTTGCTTGATGAAAAAGAGGAACAAGTACTAAGAAATAAACCTAGAACTAGAGGGCTGAAAAGAGCTCTAGCTCTAGAAAGACAAGGGGATGTTGAGCTTGTTGATGAGGTAACCCTAAATGAGCAAATTTCTATAGTGATCAGTGAAAACAAGGAGCCATGGCTTGATAGAGACAATCATCACTTGGAGAAGCTACTAGCAAAGGCTAGTAAAGACAATGACCTATTGAGGAGGAAATTCAAAAACCATGACCTAAAGGAGAAAATTTCAATGGGCAAGCTTAAGGTAGCCAATGAGAAAATTGAAGCCCTAACCCATCAAAAGGAGAAGGAGAGGTTAGAAATACTTTTTGAGGCTTCACTCCAACACTAGTCACCTCATCAACATCCTCTCCACCAATTTTGAGGCAAGTTGAAATATTTAGCAAATTTTGAGTTTGAATGTGTTTTTCTAAACAAGGAAATACCAGAAAATTTGTCATATGCACAGCACCCTAGGCGCTGCGCAAAAGATAGGGTCATTTTTTTGGCAAAAGGTCACCACCAGTGGATTCATAATGACAAATACAGATAGGAAAACCACTTTTCTATCCTTCATTTGCAGATTTAGGAGGTCAAAAGGGAAAAAACCACCAAAAAATCATGTTTCTTCCCATATTTTTGCCTAGGCTCTGCGCACAGAGCAGTCTTAGGAGATTTCAATTTTCAAGGGTCAAATTAGCATCATTTTGAGAGATGGAGGAATATTCAGAAAGAGGCCTTGAAATTATTTCCAACAATATATATTGGACCTGATTTGGACACATGTAGGTCAATCAAAAGTTTCCTTAAACATGGAGGGTGCACAACTTTAAGGTGTTGCACATATGACAGGAAAATGGCGCATATGACAGTTTGCTGATATTTTTTTTTTCACTCTAAATTTTTATTTTATCTCATAAAATCATCTTTCTATTAATCTAATTCATCATGGTAAATGTAATTATGTCAAGGATAAGTTACCTAGGTGTAGATTCATTAGGTAAAGTTATCCTTTAGTCAAAATTATCAGTTTGAATGTAATGAGGAGTGAGTCACTTGGACCATCCTACACTTCAGCTTTCAATTCAAAAATTAGTGGATCTCTTCCTCACCTCATGGATTCGACCCCTAGAGGTGGGGATTTGTAGTTTTGAGTCTATATATGTCTATGTTTTGACACAAATTAGAAGTTGGAATCATTTTTCATGTAAACTTGTTGATCAAGGAACTATTGTACTCAGTTTTGGCCATTTAATAAAGAAGAGTTGCAGCTACTTTTTTGGGATACTTGTGGTATGATGTTTATCATTTTGTTTTCTTCAGTTTCATATGTTAGAATGTATTATATTCATCTTCATTACATCTCTATGGTATGATCTCTTTCAAGTTTGATAGGCAAAACATATGCTTTCTCATGCTCTGTTTTGGGAAATTGATCATAGTTTGTCCATTTTCCTCTCTTTAGGAAGGATACATCTCCCATGCTCTTCTTAGCTCCTCATCAGTCCCAAAACCATCTCATCACAATCATCTTAAATTTATAAGACTTATGCCTACCTTTCCCCATTGAATCCCTGCAACCCTATCTCATTTGCCCTAACCTAGCTCCCTTGACCTAATATCTTCATCCAGTGAAACCCAACCCAATCAAATAAAAACAAACCCTGTACTCATATATAGCCTAAAAACCCTAATTCCTCCAGCCCTCTTGGTTGTGACCCTGTGGAGAGGGCCCTCTCCGACTTGGTAAGGCTAGCTACCAAGTCAAAAGTTTGGTCTATGGTTACCTCTATTGGGATTCCTTCGTTAGCCTTGGGAATCTAGCGGAGTGATAACATCTTGGCGTCATTGTCGAGGATCTCTTCCTCACCTTATGAACATTCTGGCGCTATTTCCATGGAAAAAAATACAAATATTCCCTAGGAAAGAACGAAAAATATCAGATCTAATTGTTGATGGTGAACAGCGGTCAGATGCAAATGAAGGTTGAACCATTCACGTCGCTACTCCAGTGTCAAAGAATCCAAAGGTTCAGAATTCTCATGGCGACTCCACTTTTCAAGAACCAGTAGTTTGAATATATTCTTATTGAACACACTCTCATCAAAATGGATTTGATTGCTCAAATTTATGCTCCTATGAATTGAGCTCATATTCTTGGTTTTCTAAATCATATTCCTTGTATAGATTGGCAATCAGGACTATCAAAGTTTAAGGGTCTGGACGGTGAAGATGCCAGTTTTCATTTGGTAAAATTTCATTTGCATATTCATAGACTAAATATTGAGTTTCCTAAAGATTTTCTGATGAAGATGTTTATGGCTACCTTGGAGGAAAAAGCGTGATCATGGTATGAGAGTCTACCATCTACTAGTATATATTCTCTAGAGGACTTTCCTTCAGTTTGCTCTAATTCTTCCTTGTCAATGATTGATATTTGTTGTGAGATCTCTAATAATTTCATTGAGTTTATTGAAAAGTTGTATGGGAATGAAGAGTGTCTAGATGATGAGATCATAGAATCCCTTCATGATTTTTCTTCCCAACAAGAATCAGTAGTTTCCTCCTTGGATGAAGAAATCCTTGAGCCTTTGCATGAGAACCCTTTTCATCACCAAAAAGAATCAGTAGGTCCCTCCTTAGATGAGACAGACTGGGACCAAGAAATAGAAGTTCCAATTCCAAATCCTAGAAATTAAAATCACCAAATCAATGTAAGTTTCTTTAAAAATCAGTTTTCTCCTTAGTCTGAAGATGAAATAGATCAGCTCCTGAAAAATCATGTTACATCCCAAGAGAATGTATATTTGCAGCTCTTACATTGTTCACACAGTCAAGAATGTGTGACTGAAGCATCTTCCATTATTGAAAATGAAATTCTGGGTTTGAATGATGCTAGTCATGAGACTAATGAAGCCATACAGGAAGTTGTTGTGAGTAAACCAATTTGTGATGATGATTTTCTGCAAGGAGATTAGCTAACAGATATTGTTTTCTTTCATGAAGAAGATAGGGATATCATGTTTAACAATATAGAAGAATTTTTTATGTTCAAAGATGATTTAGAATATGAATTTGAGGAGTATGACCCTAAGAGAGATAGCGTGCAAGTGATAGAGTCAGAGTTTTCCATGCTTAGGGAATTTGTAGCCAACACTCAGATAACAGAAAGTCATACTTCCCTATGCTTTCCTATGGATCAACAACCAAGTGTTCTTTCAGATCAAAATGAAGAGTGTGCTTGTGTTTTTGTTGGATCTCAAGACAAGGTAACATTTCATGTTTTTGAAGATCCTTTTACTAATTTTCTATAGTTGGCAAGGAAGATGTATTTTCTTGTTTTCATGGACCAAAAGCACATGTTCAGTAGACACTTGGAGTGGCCTTGTTTTTTTTTTTTTTCTGCCTGCTCAAGGAAAATGAGAGAATAATTTCAGTAAGTAGCCATCTAGTGGATTGGTTACACTGGAAGGATCATTTCACCTAATCAATAATTATACAGCAGATTAGAGTAGGTTGGTATCATTTCAGTTTGATTTGATTTTGTTTTCAGCGGCAAGTTTTTTTCAATATTCTGTTTTCTCCAAGTGTGAATTAGAAAACCACTAGAGTTCGGAGCCCGAAGTGAAGGCCATCGAGCTTAATTGAGTTTATGCCATTTTCAAGTTTAGTTTTCAGAAAATTAAGTTAATTTTTCATTCTTTGTTCAGTCGAGTTCAGTCAGTTTCAAAGTCAGTTTGTGTCATTTAGTTATCAATATTTAGCCATGCATTTCAGTTTGAAGTTTTTTTTTCCTTTTTGGCCCAATGGTCAGGCACTTGGTCTACGATGTTCTTGACACCTCCAAGGAGCTTCCATCCCCAATAAGGCCGATTTTAGTGTCAGTATTTGCATCCTTCCATCAGTGATCAAAATATACTATTTTCGTATTCATATTAGGGGTCCCACTCAGAATTTTTTTATCATTCCATTAGGTCATGGAAAACATTTATTCACTGATGGTAGCCCTAGTCATAAAGTCTCACTCTCCCTCAAAAAATCTCATATGTTGGCCCACATTCATGTTTCTTTGAGCATAAAAACACTTTTGAAAAGCTCATTTCACTATGTCTTATGTCAGTCAAAGTCAACCATGGAGTTAGGTCATTCAAGGTCCCATTAGGCCATTAGGTTTCATTGTTCAAGGTCCAAAAATGCACCATTTCATCTCAATAAGGTCAGCAAAAGGTGTGAGAGTGACTCAATAAACATTTCATTATAATCTGCAGAGGATTATTAGCATGTAAATATGATATTTTTAAATTTGCAATTATGGTTTCAAGTATGATTTTCATACTCAAATGTAATTTTATTCAAAAACAGAGTTTTAATTTATTTCATTTTTTATGTAATTTTATGCTTCCTATATGTAATAAGTTACTCTCCAAAAGCTTCCAACTCCAACTTCATATGCCAAACTGAAGACCACCAAATCAAATTGAAAAGTGCCAAACTTCATCAACTTCATCCGGCAAAGAAGAAAAGTCAAAGAAAAAAGGATATTCAACATGCTTTCAAAAAAGTGAAAAGAAACATAGGAAAAGTTGGTTTTTGATCTAAATAAAAATTCACTCAATTATTAAAGACTCTTAGACATCAATTTGAAATTAATTTTCCTCCTATTCTATTGAGCCAACACTTTAGGAGAGTTAATTTTCGATTTTCTAGGCAAAATTGGAGAAAAATTGAGCAGAGGGTGCATATTATGAAGGCATTGTGCACAGACAGAAGGAAATGCGCACAACCTTAAGGCACTTCTCACAATCTTAAGGCACTGCGCATATGTCCAACAAAGCCCAAAATGCTTCAAAATTTTCCCAAATCACCTCTAGAGCTACAACATCAATCTCATCAGCCTCTAGCAAGTAAATAAAGGTCAAAATCCATCATTTCTCTCCTCCTTCAATTTTTATTGGTTGGTTTTGTATAATTTTCGTGAATAATTTGGTGTAAACTCACTCAAAACCCTATTTTTCCTCCCTAACACTCACAACTCCTAAAATTCCCTTTATTTCCCATTTTCCCATCCTAAAATTCTCTTTAATCCCCAATTCCCCATCCTAATTCCCATCACACTATCACTCATTTTCCCTTATCCCATTTCTCATATCCCTAACACAATCTCCTACAAATTTCCCTTTCCCCATTTCCTCTCCCAAAAGTCACCTTCCACATTATCATATACTTCCCTAGGGTTTTGGACATAAAAACAATATGGTAGCAGAAGAAGAGCATAATAGACCATACAATGAGGAAGAGGAAACAGAGGCTAGGAGGCCACATAAAGGGGGCAAGATAATCAGAATTGAACCTACCAGAACTAGGGAACTTTTGGCTTCTCCAATTACAATAACATGTTTCAAACATGTTGGTTGTTATGATTTTTGTGAACAAATTCAGAGGTTTCAAAACCATGACATGTTGACTAGGCTCTTCATATCCAACCTCCACAACAACCAAGTCACTTTAGCTGGAGTCACCTTTATTATCTCAAATGCCATCATTTCAGCTGCCACCAGGATCCCGAATGTTCTGGAGAAGTGGTTCAAAAAGAGTGATTTGGAGGAAAACAACTTTGAGCCCTTCTTGAAACTAAGGTATAAGAATGAGAAAAAGACGTTCTTTCCTTTTTCCCACCTCTAGGACATTTATGCACCAATGATCAAGATAATCATGAAATACTTTTCATGCAAGGGTAGATTTTCAAGGCTTTATACTTATCACATCCACCTCTTGATGCATTTTACTAGGGTAAAGATGTTGAACATACCCTGCTACCTTTTTCGAATCATAGATAAGATGGCATTAATTTTCTAGAAAAGGAAATATGAACATCAAATGAAAAGTATTTAACATCATTCCTTAATTAAAATCATAGTCCTATATCATCTCAATAAACTAAAAATTGCATGGGATACCTTCATAGCCCATGATATATTCAGAGACCCTCCTACTCAGCATGCACAAAATGTGCCTTCATCATCCCAACCATCCACTTCCATTCCTCCATCTCAACCCATATCACCTTCATCCTCATCAGATCACACTCCTTCACTCATTTCACCCCCTTCGTCTCCATTTCATACTGAGATTGGATCACCCAGAAGGATTGAGGTCAATGAGCCTAAGAGGGATATTATGGTTAAGGTTGAGCCATTGCCAAAAAAATACCAGAGAGGTCACAGGCATGTGTTTGATCCACATAGAGTGGAATGGGCCATGCCTTCTACAACAACGCAACAGGTGGACAAAGGTAAATAAAAGGTGATTGAGGCAGTCAGTCATGATGAGGAGGATCCTCATGAAATAGAATAGGAATTTCAGCTTGTTGACCTAGATGAGGATGAAAATGAAAAAATCACTAATGCAGCCATCAAAGGAAAGGATGCCAAGATTAGTGAGCTCCAGACTAATCTTAAAAGGGCCAGATATTTCATATACTTCCTTGACCAGGAGAATGAGAAATTAAAGACCAAGAAAGTCATTGATGAGGTCAATTATGTCACTACTCAAAGGGAGGCAGAAAAGGCTAAAGCCATGCTAGATGAAACACTTGAAAAGTATGGCTTGTTTTATTAAAAATAGGAACAAGTACTAAGAAAGAAACCTAGAACTAGAGGGTTGAAAAGAGCTCTAACTCTAGAAAGACAAAGGGAAGTTGAGCTTGCTAATTAGATAACCCTAAATGAGAATATTTCTATAGTGATCAGTGAAAATGGGGAGCCATGGATTGATAGATCCAATCAATGTTGAGATTGCAACAAGATGATGAGCTTAGTGAAAAGAGTCGCCTTCAGTAAGTGGGCCCGCAGGCTATTTTTGGTGCAAGTCTATTTTTAGACTATGTCTATTTTTAGACATATCGATCTTATTCTATGAGTTGCAGGATGTTATTTGTGGATGGTTTATCAAGTTGGAAAAATATATGGACTTCTATTTTTAGACATACTGGGAGGAATCTATTTTTAGATTACCAGTCTAAAAATAGATATGTCAAATATTATTAGCTCTTAATAATATTTGGACTATAAACATTATCTTATTCTCTTGGAGCACTTCAGTTAAGCACATATGTGGCACAAGAGCTGACAGAATGAATTACGCTATTCCTGAGGGTTAAGTGGAGCTATTGCATGGAGACTTCAATTAGAACTCATATGACAAAGTTTGGTGGAGTTATTGAGGTAGTTGGTGGAATTGTGTTCAGTTTAACTCAGTTAGACACAATTGAGCTAGTTGTATCTACTCTAATTGATTGATACACTAGTGAGAGTGGTGTGAATTAACTATTAATTAATTCACTAATTATTAACTCATTAATCAACGGAAGAATACAACAGTTAACTACAGTGCATGGACAGTTTCAATGGAGACCCCAGTGGAGAGGCAGGTGAAAGAGCAGGTTGACTATCAGTTGTGACTATAGTGTTGCATGATTTGCAACACCCAGTGATTGGAGATGCCAATAAGGATTGCATGAGAAATTCTGGACCAATTCGAGTTCATTTAGATCCATTCTTCAGCAAGGATTGTGCAGTAGAGGCAGGCTAGCAGGTGGCAAAGATCGGTGCATGGATTTGCTAGATCGGGCCTGATTAGTGTGTAGCGATTGTATTATATTGAGAGCTTGATATGATAAGCTTTGTATGAGGATTTTTACATGATATCTATGACATATATTATATACAGATAGTTGGGGTTTTTAGCTTAAGGCTTTCCCGTTAAAACACTGTGTTCATATGTGTGAATTTTTATGGTTTCAATGTGTGCATGCAATTGATTTAATTTTCGCAAGTAAAGATCAATAGTAGAAGAGATTTTGTATTGTGCATGAAGTCAAATAATGTGTGATCAGGAGAATATTGGATGTATAATGCTATTTATATAATTTCTACATGGTATCAGAGCGATATTGATCATTGGAGCAATTGCAAAGTATTGAAGTAGTTGAGTTTTGTGGTGGTGGAATTCGAATTTGCAGCAGTGTTTTCTTGGTGTCAAAGTTGATATTTATTTCAATGGATTGCGATTGGAGTATGCCCTTGAGGGTATCTCTAATTATATTGCATGGAAGGACATGATGGAGGCGGTGCTTGAGGACAATGGGTTGAAGGAATTCATAGATGCAGAAATTCCAAAACCTGCTTCTAGCGATGCTGTCGCACTTGACGCATGGCAAAAGAAGACAACTAAATGTTGAAGGATTCTGTTGGAAGGTGTGAAGGATCACATAGTTTCCAACCTTCATGGTAAAGCTTCTCCATTCTTGATGTAGAAAGCTTTGACAAACTTGTTCCAAAGCAAGAGCGACCAGAGGAAGTTGGCGCTCAAGGATAAACTGAGGAAGATAAAAATGGAGAAAGGCGACAGTATACCCAAGTACCTCATGAAGTTTTTCCAGTTCAGGGATGAGATGGGAAGTATGGTGGTGACTGTAGATGAAGAGGACTTGGTGAGCTTGGCTCTCCTTGGGCTTCCGAAGAGTTGGCATTCCTATGAGGACTCTGTCAATGGTCAGGAGAAACTACCAGGATGGGAGCGACTTTGGTTAGATCTTGTGCAGGAGGAGATAAGGCGGAGTACCAGGGATGGATCTTCATCAAAGAATGAAGATGAAGAAAATTGTGCTTTGGCTGCCAAAGCAAGGAAGGGGAAGAGAAAAAATAATACTTCTCAATTCTGTGCGAAAGGCAAGAAGCAGGACATGTCCAAGGTGAAGTGCTTTCACTGTCACCAACACAGACATTATGCCACCACTGTCCGCGGCACATGGCAACAAGGTGCCGGGGCCGGACCGTAGATGGAGAGGCCTTTAGCTCGTAGTTTGCGCCAGACGTTGGACGCATGATTGGTCTCACATGACGGGTTCAGCGGGCTTCTGAAAGTGGTGCATCTTTCCATATGACTGGAGACAAATATTTGTTTACTGATCTGGATGAGAAGGATCTTGGAGTGCACATCGAGATGGGTGATGATGGTAGATACAGTGCGACCGGTATCAGTACCATTTCCTTTGAGAGGGAGTCTGGTAAACCCTTCATATTAAAGGATGTAATGAATGTTCCAGGATTGAAGAAGAATTTGATCTCTGTGGCGATGTTGGAAGACAAGGGATATGATGTTGTCTTTAGCGAGGTAAAGGCTTTCCTGCACAATAAGGCAACTGGTGAAACCAGAAGGATAGGGGTTTGAGTTAAGAACCTTTATCAGTTGCAGGTAGATGGTTGCGTAGCAATGGCAGGCAAGGCAGAAGGAGTGGTGAGCCGGGATGAGGGCGAGCTATGGCACAGGAGATTGGGCCATCTTCACCGATGGTGCTTTGTACTCCCAGGTAGATTTTTACATCGTAGTGCTTCTGCGGGGTACACTTGCGTGCCTATATCAGTGCAAGGGGTGTACCTTGGGAAAATTTGTGAAAGCCACCTTTCACGAGAAGGATAGTCGCGCCACGACGATCCTTGAGATAATTCACACAGACGTGTGTGGACCTTTCTCAGTAGCTTCGACAGCAAAGCACAGGTATTATGTGATATTTGTTGATGATTTTTCTCGTAAGTGCTGGATATTCTTCATGCAGAAGAAGAGCGAGACATACTCAAAGTTTTGTGAGTTCAAGGCACAGGTTGAGAAAGAATCGGGGTAGAAAGTGAAGGCTCTTAGGAGCGATAATGGTGGTGAATTCATCTCTGGCGAATTCAAAAAAATTTGCAGCACAGAAGGAATTCGAAGAGAGCTCATAGTGCCTCATAACCCACAGCAGAATGGGGTCACGGAGCGAAATAACAGAACGATCATGGGTGTTGCACAGGCGATGTGGCATGATCAGGGCCTTCCCATATACTTGTGGGCCAAAGCATGCAATACTGCATTTTATGTGAAAAACCGTTGTCCTCACAGAGTACTTGGCATGAGTACACCTGAAAAGGCGTTTTCTGGTAAGAAGCCTAATATTTCTCATTTGAATATTTTTGGCTCACTTATTTACATTCATGTGACGAAGGATGCTAGGAAGAAGCTGGAGCCGACCACAGAGGTTGGGATATTTGTGGGGACACTGATACACCCCACAACTATCGTGTGTATTTGCCAGATAGTCAAAATACTTTTGTGTAATGGGATATCAAATTTCATGAGGAGAAAGCCATGAAGTGTTCGCTTGAGAGGGAGCCACACTTGCATGCAAATGAGGAGCTATTAGTTCCTAAGGATGAGCCTCAGGATGTGGATCAGCCACAAGAGGAGGTTCATGGAGTGGAAGAAACCACTCATGCAGCGCCAACCATCAGAGGGCAGAAGCACACTACAGAAGCTGAGAAACTGAATCTTGATGTAGAAAATATTGTAGGAGCACCTACATCATAGCGCAGACAGAGATAGTCACCTAAACGATATACTGGATACATGGCTCTAATGAGCAAGTGTATTGTGACAGAACCATCCTCTTTCGAGAAAGCTATGGAGGACCCTGCATGGGTAGATGCCATGGTGGAAGAGTATGGTTCAATTGTCAGAAACAGTGCATGGGAGATTGTCCCAAGGCCAGAAGGGAAATCAGTGGTAGGTTCCAGATGGATCTACAAAGTGAAGCAAGTTGCTGACGGGAGCGTCGAGAAGTACAAGGCAATATTTGTTGCCCGGGGCTTCTCACAGATTGAGGGGATCGACTATGAAGAAACCTTTGCACCTGTCGCAAGGTATTCTTCCATACTAAGCATCCTAGCTCTCTCAGCGCATATGGGATGGCACATTCATCAGATGGATGTGAAGACTGAGTTCCTCAACGGATTCATTGAGGAGGAGGTGTACATAGAGCAGCCCGAAGTTTTCGAGATCTTCAGCAGCGAGTCGCATGTGTGCAAGCTCAAAAGAGCACTATATGGGTTGAAACAAGCACCTCGTGCTTGGTACACACGGATAGACAGTTACTTCACCGATCTTGGATTCACCAAGAGTGAGGCAGATCTGAACCTATACCAGATTGTGGTGGAGGGTAAGTTTCTAATCATTGTACTTTATGTAGATGATTTGATTTTGATGGGTGATGAACATTTGATACTCTCATGCAAGGTTGATCTTGCAAAAGAGTTTGAGATGAAGGACTTGGGCCTCCTTCGTTATTTCCTGGGATTAGAAATTTGGCAGCGCAGTGATGGATTGTTTATGTCTCAAGGAAAGTATGCCCGGGAGATACTGGAGAAGTTCAACATGCATGGCTGCAAGCCTATCGACACTCCTCTTCCTAGTGGTTGGAGGAAAGAGGATGCTACATCGGCGGAGGTAGTGGATGCCACTGTTTACCGACAGTTGGTGGGGTCGCTTATGTATCTAGTCAATACATGACCTGACATATGCTATGCTGTTAACTAGCTTTCACAAGCTATGGTTAATCCTACCAAGCTCTTTTGGAAGGCAGGGAAGCATGTATTGAGATATCTCAAAGGCACATCGAGATACGTATTATGGTACAAACAGTCGAATGAGGTGAAGTTGCATGGCCTCGCGGATACAGATTGGGCAGGAAGCCCAACGGACAGAAAGAGCACATCTGGAGGGATTTTCAGTATCGGGTCTACAACAGTTTCTTGGTACAGCAAGAAGTAGAGATCTGTGGCACTCAGTTCAGCGGAGGCCGAGTACATGGCAGCGAGTTTGGCTACATGTGAGGCTATATGGATGAGGAAGATCCCGCTCGGGCTGTTCGGTTCACACTTAGATCCTACTTTGATATATTGTGATAATGAGAGTTGCATCAAACTATTGGTTAATCCATTATTTCATGATAGATCTAAACACATTGACATCTGGTATCATCATATCAGATATTTTTTGTAGTGGAAGATCATGTTACTTTCTTACATTCCTACGGAGGATCAGGATGTTGATATCTTGACGAAGGCGCTCAACAGGAGCAAATTCGAATACCACAAGGGCAGGATTGAGGTGGCAGATAATCCCTATCTTTTTTAGAGGGAGTTTTGAGATTGCAACAAGATGATGAGCTTAGTGAAAAGAGTCACCTTCACTAAGTGGGCCCGCAGGCTATTTTTGGCGCAAGTCTATTTTTAGACTATGTCTATTTTTAGACATGTCGATCATATTCTATGAGTTGCAGGATGTTATTTTTGGATGGTTGATCAAGTTGGAAAAATATGTGGACTTCTATTTTTAGACATACTGGGCAGAATCTATTTTTAGATTGCTAGTCTAAAAATAGATATGTTGAATATTATTAGCTCTTAATAATATTTGGACTATAAACATTATCTTATTCTCTTGAGTACCTCAGCTTAAGTGCAATGTATGGCACAGAGCTGACAAATGGCTGTGAATTACACTATTCCTAAGGGTTAAGTGGAGCTATTTCATGGAGACTTCAGTTAGAACTCATGTGACAGAGTTTGGTGGAGTTATTGAGGTAGTTGGTGGAGTTGTGTTCAATTTAACTCAGTTAGACACAGTTGAGCTAGTTGTATCTAGTCTAGTTGATTGATACACTAGTGAGAGTGGTGTGAATTAATTATTAATTAATTCACTAATTATTAACTCATTAATCAACTGAAGAATACAATAGTTAACTACAGTGCATGGAGAGTTTCAATGGAGACCAGTGGAGAGGTAGGTGAAGGAGCAGGTTGACTATCAGTTGTGACTATAGTGTTGCATGATTTGCAACACCCAGTGATTGGAGATGCCAATGAGGATTGCGTGAGAAATACTGGACCAATTCGAGTTCATTTAGAGCCATTCTTCAGCATGGATTGCGCAGTAGAGGCAGGCTAGCAGGTGGCAAAGATCAGTGCATGGATTTGCTAGATCGGGTCTGATTAGTGTGTAGCGATTGTATTGTACTGAGAGCTTGATATGATCAGATTTGTATGAGGATTGTTACATGATATCTATGACATATATTATATACATATAGTTGGGGTTTTTAGCTTAAGGCTTTCCCGTTAAAACACTGTGTTCATGTGTGTGAATTTTTATGGTTTCAATGTGTGCATGCAATTGATTTAATTTCTGCAAGTAATGATCAATAGTAGAAGAGAGTATGTATTATGCATGAAGTCAAATAGTGTGTGATCAGGAGAATCTTGGATGTATAACGCATTAGTTATATAATTTCTACAATCAACACTTGGAGAAACTACTAGAAAATTCTAATAAAGACAATTACCTATTAAGGAGGAAGTTTAAACACCATGCCCTAAAGGAGAAAATTACAATGGCCAAGCTTAAAGCAGCCAATGAGAAAATTGAATCCCTAACCCATCAAAAGGAGAAGGAGAGGTTAGAAATACTTGCTGAGGCTTCACTCCAAGCCTAGCCACCTCATCAGCATCCTCTCCACCAATTTTGATGCAAGTTGAAATATTTTAGCAAATTTTGAGTTTGACTATGTTTTTCTGAACAATGAAATATCCGAAAATTTGTCATATGTGCAACACCCTAGGCGTTGCGCAAATTATAGGGGCATTTTTTTGGGAAAATGTCATCACCAGTGGATTCATAATGAAAAATACAGTCAGGAAAACCACTTTTCCATCCTTAATTTGTATATTTAGGAGGTCAAAAGGGAAAAAAACCACCAAAAATTCATGTTTCTACCCATATTTGTGCCTAGGCTCTGCGCACATAGCAGTCTTAGGAGATTGAAATCTTTAAGGGTCAAATTAGCATATTTTTGAGAGATGGAGGCATATTTCGAAAGAGGACTTGACAAGCTTTCCAAAAAGCTATCTTGGGAATTATTTGGACACCTATAGATCAGTCAAAAGTTGCCTTGAACATGGAGGACACAAAGACTTAAGGCATTGCGCATATGACAAGAAAATGGCGCATATAACAGTTTTTTGATCTTTTTGTTTTTTCACTGTAAATTTTTATTTTATCTCAGAAAATCATCTTTCTATAAATGCAATTCATCATGGTAAATGTAATTATTTCAAGGATAAGTTACCTAGGGGTAGATTCATTAGGTAAAGTTATCCTTTAGTCAAAATGAATCAGTTTGAATGTAATGAGGAGTGAGTCACTTAGACCATCCTACACTTCAGCTTTCAATTCAGAAATTAGTGGATCTCTTCCTCACCTCATGGATTCAATCCCTATAGGTGGGGATTTGTAGTTTTGAGACTATATATTTCTATGTTTTGACACAAATTATAAGTTTTAATCAATTTGGATGTTAGCTTGTTGATCAAGGAACTATTGTACTCAGTTTTTTCCATTTAATAAAGAAGGGTTGTAGTTATTTTTTTGGGATACTTATGGTATGATGTTTATCATTGTTTTTTATTCAGTTTCATATGTTATAATGTATTTCATTCATGTTCATTAATTCTCTATGGTATGATCTCTTTCAAGTTTGATATGTAAAACACATGCTTACTCATGCTCTATTTTGGGAAATTGATCATAGTTTGTCCATTTTCCTTTGTTTAGGAATAAAACATCTCCCATGCTCTTCCTAGCTCCTCATCAGTCCCAAAACCATCTCATCACAATCATATTAAAGTGCTAAGCCTTATGCCTACCTTGCCCCATTGAATCCCTACAACCCTTTCTCATTTTCCCTGACCTAGTTTCCTTGACCTAATATCTTCATCCAGTGAAACCCAACCAAATCAAATTAAAACAAACCCTACACTCATATCTAGCCTAAAAACCATAATTCCTCTAGCCCTCTTGGTTTTTACCCTATGGAGAGAGCCCTCTCAGACTTGGTAGGGCTAGCTACCAATTCAAAAGTTTGATCCGTGGTTACCTCTATTAGGATTCCTTTTTCAGCCTTGGGAAACTGGCGGAGTGATAACAAGACCTATGGTATTGCCATGATTAAGATTAAATTGCATGTGCATAAAAATATGATTTCCTTCAGTTTTATGTTAACTAGAGAAAATATGGTTTCCTGTGATCAGATATTCAGCCCCAAGAATCAAGTGTATTGTATTTCAAAAGGTCCCCAATTTGTTTTATTAGATTAATTGTTTTGTACATATTCATGTTTTCTCGAATTGAGCAATTGGAAAAAAATGTGTCCATATAATTTTGACTATTCGATTTAGCTAAAATCCAAGTCGAGATATTATATTGATTTCTATTATTTTGAAAATTTGGTGCCATGGTAAGGGAAAATAGGAAGCGACAAAAGGAACTATTGTCATTGCTCAAGTTTAAAGAAAGGGTTTGAAATTTATTCATCATCTAATTGTAATAAAAAAATTTCCACTCCATGATCCCATGTTGCAATGCAAATTTATAACTAAATTTTCTTATTTTGTTGAAATTATTTATTATTTGAAACTACTGGTGCATTTATAAGTTATTGTTCTCTGTCAGGATATGATATACTTATCATTATAAAGTGAAGAACGTTCAATAAAGGATTTTCTCCACCCCAGAAAATATTTATTATTTTCACACTACTGGTGCATTTATAACTCCTTGTTGTCTATCGGGATATGATAAACCTGTCATTATAAAGTGAACAATGTTTAGAGATATGATATACCTCTCATCACGTATATGGATTTTCTCCACCCCACTCCATAGATCACACCTTTTATCCATGCAGTTAGGCAAAATGCAAAGTTTGGTGTTGTGGTTAAGGATCCATATCCACATGTAAAAGTTTTGCAACAAGGGAAAAAAATGTCAGAAAACAACCATTGGATTTGGGTGTAGATTCAACTAGTTTGGATGAAAAGCTATATAGCCACTACAAATACAACAAGGAGGTCAAGATTGTAGGAATTGTGGATTTTGGTGGAGAGAGGAAGAAAACCTTGGGAAAAAAATTCTTAAACTGCAAGATATTAGGATACAATCGATCCTTCTTTTTGTTTGACTGAATAGAAGTCGCAGCTAAGAGATGTTTAACATCATTACAAAGGAAGCTATATGAGGACTTGACTAGAGTGGGCCACTCAAGATATAGCATCAATGTCGAAGGCATGGTGATGTTTAGACACCATCTTTCATGTTTTCAACCTCATAATTTTTATATGATGTGGATCATGGTGAGAAAATGCTTGAATTATTTTCATTGATGAAGGACGTCTTTCCTTCACTACCCCTCATTCTGGTAACCTAAGTTTAGTTAACAAGCCTCAATGATGATTTTAAATTTTTACCATCTAAGGAATCAAAAGTTTGCTTCATTTAAAATTTGAAAAGTCACATTAACAATGATTTTTTCATCTAGGCAATCAGAAGGTAGGCCATTTCAAAGTTGACAAGCCTCAACAGAGAACATTCTCAAAATGGTATTGGCCTGCATGCCTTACACAAGCCACATCCTGCAGTGGGATTTGAAGTAGTTAGACATTTTTTGGATGCTTGTGATGGGTTTCCCTTATCTATGATATTTATTGGTGCAACATTTCATGGAAAAATTGTTTTGGATTATTTTAAAGCCCAATTCTGCAAAATATCTAAAGCACTTCCTTCAGACATACAAAGAAGGCTTAAAATTAGCTATGATGTTGAGAATTTGGAGGGCTGATGATTAATTCAAATTATCTTCTTGATAATTACTTGTGAACTTACCTAAGTTACTTATGTCTTCTCTTGCTTAGCTTAGTTAGTCTTTCATCAAGTCAATTACCAAAATAGAAAAGACACAAAGTTAGGTTCTTTGAGCCAGGGAAAAACCTCTCCCTCTTGGATAGGAAAACCCACGAGAAATTATTATTAGAGATCTTCAAATGAAAATTACCATAAACAAGACTCAGAACCTTGAACTATGAATGCCTCCAAGACCTTGACACTTCTTCTAAGTCTTCCTCCAAATCCGATCTTTCTATTCTTCACCAATATGTATTGACCTCTATTAGCATTACAGAACTCGGTCTCTAAGTTTATCTTGAGATCCTCCTTCTCGTCCTTTGCATGCACATCAGCTTTACAAAATTTAAACCTTATGAATTTATACCATAGATGTATTTTCATAAAGGTATCACAGATTCAATCCTCAACTTTTCACTTCAATAACCTCTAAAATTCGGCACCTTTCTCACCTTTGTGATCTGCACTTGATCACTTCTTAAATATGAATTTCATCCTTGTTGAAGTTTGCACTTCATCACTGTTAGAATCCACACTTTATCACTATTGACACTTCAGATAAATCTACATCATTTTCTTCCTTAGGTATGCATTGTTATCTCCTTACAAACCCGCTCTATTTACCATTGTCATCATCATAGGAATCTGCATTTTCTTCTTGACACTTATTCATAGATATTCGTACTCTTGTTTCAGTCAATCGTAGCATCTATCACACAAGAATGCATGTCGCTTGTCTTATATGAAACTCTTCCAATAGTCCGAACTAAAAACTCAAATATATCACCGAATTGTTCTTTTTCAAATGAACCGCATAAGTGTTGTATATATAGTGCACTTTTCTAGTCTTTAGGCTAACCATACAGTCAAATAGTAGGTCGAATTCTTAACTGAGAATTAGGTCGACATGTAGTTGCATATAGGCTGACTTTCATCATCCATCTTCAGCGTTGAGTTAAGGTAGTTTCAAGCCATTATTTCACGAGGTTTATGACAAAGTCTTTGAGCATTTAATGATGACTAGGTTCTTCATGACACTAATTACACTTATAAACAGAATACAAACCCTAAATAGACATCAAGAAGAATTCTATTAACCTAAGATAAAATATTTCTCATGAAACCCATGAAGAAAGTACAACAAATATACATTGTATTATCTTTGTCTTCTTCTTTACATAAATACATAATTACATAGTCAATATGAATACTGATCCTCGCTACACTTTTCAACACTCCCTCTTAACTAGTGAGGTATTCATACAAGTACATGGTCACTTTCAAACAGAAGAATCTTATAAGAAGAATTAGATTGGTAATCGCATCTGTATAGCATCTTATCAACCAGCATTTTCCTAGTGCAAGGCCTTGACTAACAGCCCCATCTCTCAACGAGACAATGGGCTACAATGCTAGTGAGATACATGACTTATAGACACCATATTCATTGTCTCTCCAAGGTACATACTCCACCCAGGTGTTCTCAGAGTATGACCTTCTTGGAATATTATTCTCTTGGGTAGCCAGCCCTCAAAGAATATCAGTCCTTGACTACTCTTATCTTGAATGATCTATCTCATTCTCAAAGAGTATTGAATTCCAGATGATTACCCAATCCTCCATTATATCTTCTAGGTGAAGACCAGAATGATTTGTCTATCCATTCTCTCAACATGTCCTTCACTAAGGCTTATGGTTGTTAGTCTTGGTATAGTGCATGACACATGTATTAGAGAATCACATATTTTACTCCCTCTTAGCTCAGGAAGGACATACTTCAATTTTCTTCCAAGTAATAAACTTACCACCAGGCTCCCTCTCAACCAAGGTCTTGCAGCAGCAATGGTGAGACACCCAGCTGCTCATGAAGAATTCCTCCCCTCGATGTCATGGATTTTGATATTGGGGAATCTTCAACCTTTGGTTTCATAGACCACATATCATCCATCACTTTCAGTCATGAGTCATGTCAACCATCAGAAAGTGATTCATCAATCTTTCTCATCTAGTCCAACATTATGCCATGATGTTTTCCTTCAAATCATCTCCAAGGATCAGACGTCCTTTCTCATGATTAGCATCCCTGCACAAATTCATCCAGATAATCATATATGAACTTTTAAAACAAAATTTACCTCAGTGATGATATTTCACCATGACATCTTCTTGTAGGCATCGTCATCCTTTATTCAGATTGACACATCTCCTAATGATATGTTTTTTCAAGGGTCTTCTTCTTTACCATACTTCTGTCAGAGTCTACATATCCTCCCAGGAGATCTCGTAGTCACATATTCTTGGCTTCCAAATGATAATTTCCTCTTGAAATGGTTGCATTTCATGATCTCTTCCTTTCTGCACATTCTTCATTCCCATTAACTTACAAATTGTCCAGTTCTTCGTTCATATACTCATATTCCATGAGGATATATTATGTTGATTTAGTCTGTTAGTGCAATGAAAGATCCTCCTTCATAGATCATACTTCTAAATATAGAAGTCTATTACCTGCAACAATATGACATGACTTCACAGCATCCAGTATCAGCATATAAATATGTGCATACCTCATACATTTTTCCTCTGAGTCATCCTGTAACAATCTCACTAGAATGAAGAGCTTCATTCTCTTGACCTACTTCATAAATATGTCATCACATCCTAGAATTCTGTAGCATAGAGTTCTTGATGAAACCATTTTTCTTTCTCAGTGAATTCATAAATAAATCCATTAGAAAATTTCAACACTTATTTTTCATGATGACCCTTGATCTTGATGACTGCCTTCCATCAATCTTGATATTAGAGAGGTTTTCCAGGAGCTATTTCACCAAGAGCTCCTACCATGCTTCGATCATGATGCAATACTTCTTACTATCATACAACTAACAGAAATTAGTTAAAGGAGAATATTATCTCAATCATAGTGGATATCCCTCACTTATTCTTTCTTATATTTCTTTGCATCGGGTTCTACCGTCATATCTGAGACATGGGCTTCTCCCTTCTTTCTCTCGTCCTTTTCATATTTAGGACAATCTCCTTTATAATGCACAAGTTCATTACATCCAAAGCATCGTAATTTTTCCATATTTCTCCCTTTATTTTGAGGACCAAATTTACTAAATATTCCTTTATTCATGCATATCACTTCAAAGGCTAGATTTCCTTCACTTGATCATGTATCAACTTTGGCTTTCAATATTGTTTCCTCTATTTTACATAGAGACCATAAATCATGGAATGGTGTGACTTCTTTCTTCTCGTATGATCTTAATATGGGAAAACTTGTTATTTCTATGCAAGCTCTCTCATCAGTATCAAAATTGTGTTTAAGGATCGTCTCATTTAACCATTTGTGAAGGGGTTAAAATGTCAAGTTTCATGTGTTTTTGATGAAGGAATTGTGAGTTAGTTAACAATTAAAAACTCGTTTAAAATAAATTTAATGCATTAAAATAACTCACAAGAATCACATAACACAATTAATGATGATGCAGTTCACCCCTCATGGTCTACTTCTCCATGGACTTGTTTTAACTAGCTAGGCCCTCTTGGGATTATGAGTCAAAAGTGTGATTACAAGAATTTGTGATGCTCCAATGGATTTTCTGACTGTTCCATTGACTTCATATGACATGAAAACCCCAAAAATTACTATTCAATCTCTAAATTTGGTTCACAACTCCTCTAGGCTTGACCTCCAACCCCGGTGTCCATGGGCTTGTTTAATATCCAAAGTGATAAAATTGCCTTCATATGTGCTCCAAAGCCTCTATAAAATATACCATTATGTTCATAGCATCAAATACATCAAAAATTTACTATTCATTCACTGAAATTGGCCTTTAGCTGATCTGGGAATGGCCTTCGCTCCTGATGGCCCTAGGCTTCAAAATTCATCAAGTGACCAAAAACACCTATATATGAGCTCCATTGCCTCTACAAGCTATTCCAATGGATTCAAAGCATACCAATATACTAATAATGACCATCCTTGAGCAAAAATTGGTCGAAAATTGACTAAGATAGGTCTCATTAAAGTTTCCCCTAGATTTTGCCTCTAAATCTGGAAAATTGCCAGTTAGCTCCACCAAATCTAGAAGTGGTGGTAAATTTGGGGAATCTGCCAAAATTCCCGCCAAATTAACTGCATTTTTAATTAATTGATAATCATGCTTAGTGCGTACTAAGCCGCACTTAACTGGACACTTAGGTCCTGGTCATATGATGAGGTCTTATGGAGGAGGCATTGGCCCCTATCCATTCCGCCATCGGACACTGAATAACCCTTCAAGTATAAGTTTTGTGAAAATATTTTCAAATATAAATGTGGTGGCGCGTTGGTAAGAGGTTTTAGTGGCATGGGGGAGGTCATGGGGTTGAACCTCGCCCCTCCACACGCAATTTTGCAACGCATAAAATTTCAAAATTATAACTCAACCTTCGTTTAATGAAATGGCGAAGGTTTTAATGCCACCATAAATGAATATACCATGGACTATGGTTTTCAAATTAAAATATATGCCAATGCATATTAATCCACCATAATATATATCCGATGTATATATGTTGGAGCTACATTTAGAATTTGAGTTTTAATTAAAATATGTGGATTTAATAATATTAAGATTTTGGAATTTAATTTATATATATATATAAAATAATGTAAAATATAATTTTTTTTTTTAAACCATATAATATATTTTAAAAACCTTAATATATTAAAAAATAATTTCCAGCACATTAAAATTAATGAACCCAAACTCAACATTAGAGGACATTAGGCAATTTTTACCTTCACAAACCAAATTGGCGAATTTCGTAGTGGCACTTGTCACAGTCCCATTGGAGTAAAAACTGAAGAAGATTCTTTGCATGTTGATTGGATTGTCATGTCATCAGTTGTATATGTTTTTCAATATAAAAAGAATTGCATGTTCTGAGCGGCGATCAGCAGACCACAACTCCTTCATCCAAACTTGGTTTTCAACGAAACGAGTTGCGTTGGATTCCTTGTGACAGGACAGTTGTTTTGAATATGGTTTGGTGAAATTTTGAGCACTTTAATTTTTGAGCTAATTTTTTCCCCTAATCCAGATTTTGATCACTCCTTCCCACTGACATGATTTTGGACCCACAAAAGGTAGTTATCTCATGAGTGTTGAACACTCTTCTGTTTCCAAAATTCTATCATATTTATTCTACTTGGAGAAATCGTCATGACAACCACTTGGTCACTAGCATGCCTTGCCTTGCCTTGAAAATGGCTTGAATCTTCAACAACTTGTTCTCCTTTTGCTACTAACCCAATCCAACACTTGTTGGCTGCTTGTTGATATAACACTTTTGTTGTACCAAATCAATTCCTAGATGCCTTTCCACTAAGAATCATGTTCCTCCTTTGCATAATGAGTGAAATACAATAAATGGTTTCCAACATCAGTAAAAAAAATAAGAAAATAATTGGCCATTCTTTTACCTCCACGGTTCCAAATTCCACATCTGGAAGAATGCATTTGACATCTCCTTCTCTTCTTGGCATCAACACATAACTTGTTCTGCAATGGCTGCAAAATTTCTTGACATCTTGTCACAAACAACACATCATGCAAGAAACAACTTGATGACATATCCTCTTGCTCCTTCAAAGAAACTGATTCACATCATGTGAACATCACCATGTACTCTTACATCTCAGTGTACAAACCATCAACCAAACACAAGTCGAAAAAAACATGCCTCTTCAAAAGACTGACTCTTAAGTCAAGCATAAGCATGTGAAAACAAAATGAATTTCACATCTCATGAAACACTCTGTCAACATCTCCTTTCCATATTTGGAGACAAAATCAACTTTTCCAAGTTAATATGACATGCATGACCCACATCAATTATGAAATCTTATTTTCCATTCTTTCCATTCTCTTTATCCACCTTCTTCAAATGTTGTGGATGATTTTTTGGATACAAAGTCCAACACTTGTCTACAACATGACCTTGCTTATGGAAATGAGTGCAAATCAATTGCCTCTTATTTTTAGCATGGTTTTATTTGGCTTCATGCCTCCTTTTCTTTAAAATTTTCCTATGCATGGATATCCTCTTCCAACACCTTGAAACATTATGGTTATCCAAACCACAAAAGGAACATGCAAAATTTCTCCAAATCTTATGTGACAATTTTCCATGTTTATCATAACCAAAAGCAACTTGATTAAAATCACATTTATACCTTGAACATTCACCTTTTTCTCCTTATTGAGGAGGTGAATTTAATGAGGTAGTGGCTTCGAAATACCAACAATGCATTCAATGACTGTAGAGATTTCAACATCCTCTTGTTCGCCGTTCTCATTAGTTGCATGCTTATGAGCATCTTCTTGCAAAGTGGGTGTAAAAATGTTTCATTCCTCACGAACACAATCTTCACAAGCTTTAGGTAATGAACTTGAAATGAAAGTACTTCTAGGAACACCTTCATGTGTCTCCTTGGGCTTATAGCTTTCTCCATCATGTTTTCCATAACCCAAACGCAAATACTTAGGCCTCTCCTCAACAACGATTGGCTCAACGATGCCTTGTGCATGTTTTCCTAATACTTTACCTTCATAACCCATTTTCAACAACAATTTGGACCCTATTCCTCTAGAGTGTCTTTCAAAAGAACCTACACATTCATTTTTAGATGAAATTGAAGATAAAATTGAATTTCATACCTCTTTTTCAAGCACATTCTCGGCTAAGTCTTCCTTGGCATCATGGAGCTGAGTCGCCATCTCATGCATCATTTCAAGGTTCTCATTTGAAATATGGAGATGAATCTCCATATCATGCATCTTCTCAAGAAACTCTTGCTTCTCCTCCTTCATGGCAATCAACTGCTCTTGAAGTTTAATGTTCTTATCTTCATAATTCTCTTGCACCCTATCATTCATGATGTAGAGTTTCTGCAACAACTCTTTATCAAAGAGTTTTTGTAAGGAAGATGAACTTGAAACATCCCTTAATGAAGCTTCCATCACACATCCAATGCAAACAAAGTTTCCTCGTTGTGATTTGAGAATTGAATTCTCAATTTTGTCCTTCTTATCCTTCACACATAAACTTTCACAAATTGTTAAATTCTGCTTTCACAAATTCAACAACCAATAACTATAGAAGACTTAGCTAAACTTGGCTAAAATGAGCTAAAAATTTTCTCTGATACAAACTTGATCTGAATAAGGGAAAAAATTTTATTTCTATGCAAGCTCCTTCATCAGTATTAAACATGTGTTTAAGGATCGTCTCATTTAACCATTTGCGAATGGGTTAAAATGTCAAGTTTCATGTGCTTTTTATGAAGGGATTATGAGTTAATTAACAATTAAAAATTCATTTACAGCAAATGTAATGCAGTAAAATAACTCATAGAAATAACATGACACAATGGATGATCATGCAGTTCACCCCTCCTAGGCTACATTTCCATGGACCTGTTTTAACTAGCTAGGCCCTCTTAGGATTATGAGTCAAAAGTTTTAATACAAGAATATTTGATGTTCCAATGAATTTTTTTATTGTTCCATTGTCTTCAGAAGACATGAAAACCCCCAAAATGACTATTCAATCTCTGAATTTGGTTCACAACTCCTCTAGGCTTGACCTCCAACCCTGTTGGCCATGGGATTGTTTAATCTCCAAAGTGACAAAATAACCTTCATATGTGCTACAAGGCCTCTATAAACTGCACCAATGTGCTCATAGAATCAAATACATCAAAAATTTACTATTCATTCACTGAAATTGGCCTTCCCTCCTGGTCGCCCTAGGCTTCAAAATTAGTCAAGTGACCAAAAACACCTGTATATGAGATCCATCGCCTCTGAAAGTTGTTCCAATGGATTCATAGCATACCAATCTGCTAATAATTATTATTATTGAACAAAAATTGGTCAAACATTGACCAAGATAGGTCTCATTAAAGTTTCCCCTAGATTTTGCCTCTAAATCTAGAAAACTGCCAGTTAGCTCCACCAAATCTGGAAGTGGCGCTAAATTTGGGGAATCCGCCGAAATTCCTGTCAACTTAACTACATGTTTAATTAATGTATAATCATGCTTATTTCACACTAAGCCACACTTAACTAGGTGCTTAGTGGGGCGCTTAGGCCTTGGTCATATGATGAGGTCTTATGAAGGAGACATTGGCCCCTCTCTGTTCCGGGACACTGAATAACCCTTCAAGTATAAGTTTTGTGCAATGCTTTTGAAATGTGGATGTGGTGGTGCATTGTTAAGAGGTTTTAGTGGCATGGAGGAGGTCATGGGGTCAAACTTCGACCTTACTCTCCATACGCAATTTTGCAACGCATAAACTTTGAAAATTATAACTCAACCTCCATTTAATGAAATGGTGATGGTTTTAATGCCAGCATATGGTTTTACGCTCCACCATAAACGAATATACAATGGAATATGGTTTGCAAATTAAAATATATGCCAACGCATATTAATCCACCATAATATATATCCAAAATATATACATTGGAGCCTCCACCATATAAAATTTAATGCCCACGTATTAAACATTTGGAATTTGAGTTTTAATTAAAATATGTGGATTTAATAATATTAAGATTTTTGAATTTAATTAATATATATATAATATGATTTTTTTTAAACCATATAATATATTAAATTAACTTTAATATATTAAAAAAAAATTCTAGCCTAGAAAAATTAATGAACTCAAACTCAACATTGGAGGACATTGGGCAATTTTTACCTTCACAAACCAAACTGGTGAACCTCGCAGTGAAACTTGTCACAATCCCATTGGACTAAAAACTGAACAAGATTCTCTACATGTTGATTGGAATGTCATGTCATCAGCTGTACCTGTTCTGCAATATTTAAAAAAAAAAATGTATGTTCTGAATGGCGGTCAGCAGACCATAACTCCTTCATCCGAACTCGGTTTTCAACGAAACGATTTGCGTTAGATTCCATGTGACAGGCCGATCATTTTGAATCTAGTTTGGTGCAATTATGAGCACTTTCATTATTGAGCTAATTTTTGCCCTTTATCTAGATTCTGATCACTGTATAAACTTGAAGTGAATCTTCCCCATTCTTTTGGCAGAGCATTCAGCATCACTGTAGTCATCTTAGTGTCAGACATTACTTCTCCCATTTCCAGCAGTTTATCTTAGAGGTATTACTTCTTCTACAATACTTATAGAGAATAGCTCCACCAATGTCTCATATATTCCTTTTAATGATTCTATATTTGATACATTGGAGATGAGAGATTATTTTATGGATTCTGTAAGAATCCTTTGGGCTCTTATATATCCTTTCATGTATTTTGGCATGACTTAATTTTCCTTTTCTTCCATACAGGAAATTTTGAAACCCTAACCAGTTTGTTGCTTTCTTTGCAAAGAAGATATTTTGATAGGTTCATATGAAGTCATAGAGATACTTACTTGAGTAGATGTTCTTCTTATTATATCAGCTTCCTTGTTGATAATGATAAAGTTGATGGCAGGAACTACCTCTTAGATTGATTTCAAATTAGGTGATCTTTTATCCTTGGATGATCAAGGATTACTTCAGAATGAGATGTCTTCAATATCAATAATATTTGATGTCAAAGATTACCTCCTCGATGTGTCAATTCTTTGAATAAGGTTGAAAGTATTCTTGGGATGGCTTGAGGAATTCCTTGCAAACTCACTTGACTTTTTCAATGTATATTTTGACTTTTGCTTTGATGCTTTCTAGAAAACTGAATTTTGATGCTTGAGTGTCTTCTTGTTAAATATCCCTTTGTATTTAGCACCTTAGCTCTGATCCCATGTTGAGAATTTGGAGGGTTGATGATTAATTAAAATTCTTGTCTTGATAATTACTTATGAACTTACTTGAGTTGATTATTTCTTCTCTTTATTAACTTAGTTGGTCTTTCATCAACTCAATTACCAAAATACAAAAGACACAAAGTTAGGCCCTTCGAGCCAAGGAAAAACCTCTTCCTCTTGGAGAGGAAAACCCACGAGAAATTATTCTTATATATCTTCAAATGAAAATTACCATAGCCAAGACTCAGACCCTTGACCTATGAATGCCTCCAAGACCTTGACACTTCTTCTACATCTTACTCCAATTCTGATATTTATATTATTCACCAATGTGTACTGACCTCCATTAGCATTAGAGAACTCAGTCTCTAAGTTTATCTTTAGATCCTCCTTCTAATTCTTTGCATGTGCATCAGCTTTAGATAATGTATACCTTCTGAATTTTATACCACAGATGTATCACAGATGTATTCCCATAAAGGTATCATATATTCAATCTTGAACTTCACACTTCACTACTCTCTAAAATTCAACACCTTTCTCACCTCTGTGATCCGCACTTGATCACTTCTTAAATCCACATTTCATCCTTGTTGAACTCCGCACTTCATCACTGTTAGAATCCTCACTTTATCACTATTGAAACTTCAGAGAAATGTGCATCCTTTTCTTCCTTAAGTACGCATTGTAATCTCCTTAAAAACCCGCACTGTTTACCACTGTGATCAACATAAGAATCCACATTTTCTTCTTAACACTTCTTCATAGAGATCCTCACTCCTATTTCAGTCAACTGTAGCATATATCACACAAGAATTCATGTTTCTTGTCTTATCTAAAACTCGTCCAAAAGTCTGCACTAAAAACTCATAGATATCACCGAATTTTTCTTTTTTAAATGAACCACAAAAGTGTTGCATATATGGTGCACTTGTCCAGTCTTTAGGCCGACCATACAGTCAGCTAGCAGGCCGACTTCTTAACTGAGAATTAGGCTGACATGTAGCATCATATAGGCTGATTTTCATCATCCATCTTCAGTGTTGAGTTAAGGCAGTTTCAAGCCATTATTTCACAAGGTTTATGACAAGGTCTTGGAGCATTTCATGACAACTAGGTTCTTCATGACATTAATTACACTTATAAACAGAAGACAAAACCTAAATATACATCAAGAATAAATCTATTAAACTAAGATAAAATCTTGCTCATGAAACCCATGAAGCAATTACAACAAATATACATTTTATTATCTTCATCTTCTTATTTACATAAATACATAATTACATAGTCAATATGAAGACCGATCCTAGTTACACTTTTCAACATATGACACACTTGAAGAAGAGGAGAAAGATATATTTTTCTCTTTGTGTATTTCCTCTGTCCCTTGCTGCTCTAGAAATTTATCAATAACTATCTTTCTATCTAGCCATGAGATGGGGCGTAACAACCCACTGTGGAGAATTCTCTTACATCCCAATCCCTGTGATTAGAATTTCAGTATGGGTCATGTGACAGTATATTTTCTTTGTCATTTTGGTAGTATGCTTAAACTCTGGCATTGGATATATATCCCTTGTTCATGAGTTCATTTTGTTTCATATTTTGGATAGATCGTATAGTGCAGTTAGGCATCTGGAATGTAGCTCAAAAAATCTACTATGAAGACATTCTGTGTTAAAAATGTAGATACAAATAGCAAAGGATATCCCCCTTTATGTTATGGAGTAGTTGTAGTTAGGGATAGGATAAAGTCTCTTTAAATCTCCCACTGTTGAAACTTGGAACCTTGAATCTCAGATTCTCATTTATAGTTCCTTTCATGAGTATATATAATATATCTTAATTAACCTTTTATTTTAAAAAAATGGATCACCAAAAGAAAGAAGAGAATTCAATATTGGCAGACACTTTTTCTTCATACGAGAATATGATAGGGCATAAGAATAAAGGATGGATTTAGTTTGCAAGGATTTTTGAGTCTCCATAACTTGGAAAAAAAGTGTCTTGTAGAGGTCAACAATAAAAATTGTATGTTTCACGTTCACCTCTGTGAAATGGTCATAGCCTTTGGAGGAGGAGGAACCTTGGCAGCCTATGTGGCGCATCACTAACAACCTCAAAAGTTCAATAAATGTTCCATTGATATGAGTGGGTTGCAACTGCTAAGGTTTGAAGGTGATTATTTGGGAAGTGTATATATCTTGTATCTTGATGATATGGTCATATCTTCAATGCTCTACTGGGATAGATTTCCATACTCCTCCATGTGTTCTCAAATTCCTATAAAGAACTATTTTAGAAGTGGTAGAGGCTGGAGAAGCCACTAGAAAACATTGAGAATGAAAGTGAAGTGAATTTTTCTAGTTCTAAAGAAAGCTTGTGCTCATAGTTTGACCTTGCTAGAAGGCAGGGACCTTGAAATAATCATATTTAATATTTAAGAGTGCATCGTAGGGGCCTCCACAGTTAATGGAGTTGATCTATCTCGCCTCCTTATTGTTACCAAAGATAGGGCAGTTGAAACATCTAGAAAATTAGAAACAATTTCTCTGAAAGGATGCACAATCAGATTGAAGGAACATATGGGGAAAGCTTACATCCTAATGTTGACAGAAGAATTATTTCGTATCTACTCCTTGAAGCACTAGAATCCAAGCGTGCATGATATCGTTTCCATATTCCTTTGGGAAATTAATAAACCTCCAACATATTGATGATTCAAGAAAAGGTGCTAGTTTTTCTTCTTTTTTCATTCCATATTGATAAATTGCAGGGCAAAGCACTTTGATGTTACAAGAATAATGAAACCACGAGATTCCCCATTGAACTTGAGCAAAGGTTTAGAATTTCTTACTGTACAGGTTTGGAGGAGAGAATCTTGTGTAAATCCTGATTAGATTCTTAAGCCTATATGTCAATTATTTCAGGAGTGTGACTTCTTTGGTAGTAACTAAAGATATAAAGAAGACTGGTTTTCAATCTCTCCTTATGCCTTTGTATCACCTCACTATTTCCTGACTCCAGTATTATGCAGCTAGATATGTTTCATTTTCCTTTGGTACCTTACATAGTCCTGTTGACCTACTTTTGTGGTCATCTGTTGGACATTAATAATTATTTTTTATCTTATTAATTTGGCCAAGGATGCTCTCTCTTTGAATGGGGCTCTTCCTTCTTCTAAGGGCTTGTTAAGGATAATTATGATAGGTGATTCATATATTGCAATTTTTTCATACCTTATTATGTTGTATACTTCCTTATTTGAGCCTCGTAAATATGCACTTAGTAGCTTAAAATTGGGTTCACTTAATTTCTACATTCAAATCGATGCATTGTATTTTCATAATATCTGACCCTTTGGAATTATTAACTAGTTTTTTCCAAGAATTTTATGGTATACTAATGGTCGTTGTGTGCATTATTTGTAGCACAATTAATTGACATAAGACAAGGGTAAAGTTTTGTGGTGTGTCTTGCATGTAGCACAAGGTATGATGACGAATGTTCCTTCCATGTGACTGGTTGATTGGGATACCTATGGATACCAGATTCAATATCCAAGCTTGTTTCTTGAAATTGTTTGGTATTGGTGTGTGTAACTAAAATTCCAAGTCTCCTCCCTCCATATTTAGAGTTTCTTGCTCTTGGGATTCCCTATGCAGTGGTGATTGTCTGCTTGACTTGGAGGTATATTGGTCATGTGATCATTTGAATTGGGTTTTTCTCCTTGGATCTAACTGGTACATATAGTTTACCAATCAATAAATATTTCATCAAAGACTTTAATTTATCCTATTTGAAGAAAAATATCATCAATTTTTCAAGGTTGGAACTGGGTTTTATCTTTACAGGTCGAGAATACCTACAACCATGTTCTTTTCATTGTCCACTTAATCACATTGGTGGTTGTTGTTACCCCTCATGTTGACATGATTGGTAAATGCATATTTCAGGGGTAATTTGCAGGATGCTCAAGGACCACAAACACACACTTATTTTGGTTGAGAGTATTCCTTCATGTGATGATCATCATAGTGATTCTCCTTGATAATAATGTGGTTTCCTTGGTTAGAATGTTTATTCTAGCCTTCGCAAGGTTATATTATCAGTGGAGGTTGCTTTAGTGGTCCATAATGTTCTTCATGAACCAACATCAAGGTGGTCAAATAATCACATCCTAGTCACTTTCACCTTATGTTGCATGGTCAAATCATAAGTATCCTCTGATGTGGTAATACACTTACCTAGTTTATTGCAAGCATATTATAACTTTTCCGTAGGTGAAATCACTACACACATACATTTTGAAGGCACCTCATCAGTTTTCCTATGTGATTTGTGTACCTCATCGCATCTTAACCCTTTCACCAAAGAAAAATTCACTTTCATACTTACATACCACTTCATTCCATCTCTTGGAAGGTTCATGACATGTTTTATGTTTTTAGCTCTAATTACCTAAGTTTTATTTCTTATTAACACATTAATTCTTATATATTCAAAATTTCTAGTGTAAACACACCTAAGTAGTTTAAGATATTTAAGTCTTAAACCTTTGGTTGAGTGACTAAGTATTTTTTGACAATGCAAGTAGTTTCATTCTTCATAATTGTTGGTGTACTCATTTCAGTATGTATCCTATGCAACAAACAAGAAAAATTTATTTTATTAAAGCATGGGTTTCATGTTCTTTATTGATGGTCTTCTAGGTAAAAGCATGTTCTTCATGCTTCTAGGGCTTGTTAGGTCTTAGGATTTATTGTTATGAGTCAAAGGAATCAACGTCATGTTTATAAGACCCTTTTGTTGAAATTATTTATTACTTGACACTACTGGTGCATTTATAACTTCTTGATGTTTGTCAGGATATGATATACCTGACATTATAAAGTGAAGAATAATCAAGAAAGCTTGTATTTTTTTGGAAAATTTTACGAAATTTTAACTTTACATCAAAAATTCTAGAAAAATTTGCTAGTGTCAAGAATAATGAATTTCATCAATCAATCCACTTCTACTGATTGAAATATCCTAAATTCTAACTGGTTCAACACCCTCAAGGACTTTAAAAAAGTGAGATTGTTCATACCCTACTAACCCCAATAAGCCCATGAGAGAACATGTTAGAAGTGGGATTTGAACATTCATGGGAAGGATAGTGGTTTAGCATTCTGGGATTTTCTGAGACAAATTTGAGAAAGGAAAGTACCATTTATGGTCAGCTATTTGATTCTTTATGACATGCATCTCTTGATAATTTTATTTGAGAAATATTGTAGTTATTCAAATTGCAGTTAATGGAAGTCATTCCTACAAAAGTCCCTATATAGCAAGCCTTTTGAAGTCATTAACTTGTTATTAACGACCCTTGCAGGTTTTTCAATGAGCTTTTATATTTTGTGCTTGTCGAGCTATTCAAGAGATGATGAATATGATGAATAGCCATCATTACAAATTTTTTGTATGCCAATTTGCAGTCTGTTTATTTGTTGATGATCCACCTCTACAATAGATATTGTATAGAGCATATATTGCTGCAGGGTTGAGTTTTAAGAGTTCATATGGAATGGCATAAATTTTGACCAATTTTTCATATCGTTGATGATGCATCTGTCAAATGAATTTCTTGGGAATGATCTAAGAACCAAAATTTGTGATATAAAAAGATGACACATACTACAGAATTTATGTGCTTGGAAGTTTTGAGATGACTGATAAATAGGTACTGTCTCATTGTATATCGTGTTTAATGTAGTTATTTTTTGGTATATCACCATATTTGATCAAAATAAAATATTAGAATTGTAATGTGAAGGTACAGGTAAACTGCATTGGAAACATGCATGTACCCCATCATTCCTTATTGTTCATTGCAACACTTTTGCATATGTTTTCATACCCAGGGAGAAATTGGAGACATACCCCAATTGGGAGTATGGAAACGGTGATTTTAGCATGAAAGAAAGATATTTTAATAACTGACAAGCTCTGTTAAGCTTTCATTTTAGGATAGGCCCAACAAGATGCCCCAAAACAACAAAGTGTTTCAAAATCTAATTTCATGCTCACTTCGACATTTTTGGTTTAGCTATGTGAGCTTGGCAGGGACCAATAGAGAAGAGAGGAAGTAGGGCATTTTCTATTATTTTATTCTAATAAATTTATGTCCATTCAAACATTCTTCATCGTTATTTTAATTCTTCTTTTCCTGTATACCTAAATTTTAGCTTGAAGTTTCTATATTCATCATTTTCTTGGCTATGTCTAGAAAGGGGGAGGGAATGCCAATGGGGAATTTGAATTCATCTTGTTAGAGTCAGACTCGACTGGCCTGTTACATTGCAAAGACTATTTTCAGACTTGGAAAAGAGGAAAAATTTTGTGAACAAAAAATATATTGATGACATTTTCAATCCATATAGGTTGTAAAACCACAATCTATGCAGAAATTCATAAGATCATGTCATACAATATAAGAACACAACATCTGACACTTGATTTATGTATGTAAAATAATGAACTAAAATATGATTCCAGGATCAAATTTACAAATATTACTCAATTCAACTACATAGCTTGTAGTCTCATAACATAATTGGAAAATCAAAATAGACAGACTTGACTCTCCAAGTCCAATCTCGAGCTTGATGCATGACTACAAAAGTGCCTAGAATAATCCCTTGAGGAGCTAGTGCCAACATCACTAAATTGTAGCAACAACTGTGATGCCAGTATATTTGGTGTAGCAACAACATCGTTTGATAGTTTCGTTCCTAGATTAGGGAAGTAAAATATACTCTGAAATTTATTGTAACGTTTGGTCTTGACAAAATTTGAGTTTACTTTGTTTTGTTCCTGATTTTGATTTTATAAGGTAAAATAATATGGTGAGAGATTCCTGAAAAAATTATATATACACATTATACTATTGATAAAATCGCCTTCCTTTTTTCCTATGTATCATGGAGATTGCCCATTTATTATACATATAAATTTAGGGGCATTCTTAACATTTTCCATGTTGGTTACGCGCTAACTCTGAACCTGGGTCAGGACCCCTCAAGCCAACAGTAGCATATCTAGAAATATGACTGCCACATACCCCAAAGTGGAAATCATTGAGTGCTCTCTCAGCCTCTTCGAAATTTAAACACTGACGAAGAATTGAGTTTACACCGACGCAGTATAAAGTATCTCCTATGATGTGATAAGTTTGAGAGTGATGTCAAATGCGTCGACGATCATCTTTAGTCAACTCATATTGAAAATTTTGAGTTTGGAGTTACACGATGATATAACCGTACCAAGGGTTGATAATGCTGATAATAAAGAGAGTATCAACTAGAAGAGACAGATGTAGAGGGAAGGGAGCAGATTAACTCGGAAAATACCAATGATTTTTTTGATTTGGAAACAGTAAATTCCAAATCAAATTCCTATAGGATTATGATCCATTTATAATAATTTCCCCCCAGTAACTGACGTTTCAAAATATAGTTCATTGGGTTTCAATCAGATATCACTGTAGTCATGCGAAGTAAAATGTAATGTCAAAAAATTTGAACAGCTTGAACCACTATTAAAGCTAATTTCTCGACATTGGCATATCAAGTCTCATTATCCAAAAGATTACGGCTGAGGTAGTAAACAATGTCTTTGTAGCCATCATCGTCATCTTGGACCAATACCGTATCGATAGTATTGGAAGTAGCTACTAGATAAAGGAAACAATGATGATGGTATTCAAGGGATGCAGTAAAGGAGCATTTATAAGAACGGCCTTTAAGGCATCGAAGTATTTTTTAGTGATCTGATCCCATAGAAATTGGATTCCCTTCTTAAGCAATCGTGTAAAACCTTTAGCTAGCTCAGCATAGTTAGGTAAAAACAACGAAGGAAATTGGATTTCCCTTTTAAGATTTACAGTTAATGTAAAGATGAGGGAGGGGGTAAGTTAACAATAGCCTCGACTTTCAAAGGATTGAGACGAATGCCTTCCTTGGAGACGAAAAACCTTAGGATTCTGTCGAATTCAACGCAAAAGGCACATATATGTGGATTAAGTTGGATATTATAATGTCTACAGCAGAGAAAAATTTCTCGAAGGCAATAAGGATGGTCATGGCGCTTAGTTTAATGAGCGGTTATATCATCTAAATAAGGTTGAATGATGTGTTTGATATCATGAAAAGCATATGACATCGCTCTTTGAAAAGTAGCGCCAGCATTTTTTAGGCTGAAAGGGAGCTTCTTCTACGCAAAATTTCCCCAAGGATAGATGAAAGCAGTCTTATGTTGATCGGATGGCAGGATTTTAATCTAGTTATACCTAGAAAAAACATCCATAAAAGAAAATATATCACTCCCAGTACACTCATCAATGATTTATTCAATTAAAGGAGTGGGATAGTTATCTTTCAGGCAAGCACGATTGATGTCGCGATAATCAACACAGACATGGATAGTACCCTAATTTTTATCGACATGGAAAATATTAGAAACCCAATCTGTCAAATGGATTGGATATATGAACCTGGCTTTGAGAAGCTTTTTCAACTTCTCCCTTTATAGTGGCTGCCTTTCTAGGATGCACGAGACGAATTCGCTGACGAATAGGCTTCGCATTAGAATAAATGGGTATCTCATGCACCACTATACTAGGATCAATGCTAGGAATTTCTTCATATGACCATGCAAAGACATCCCAGAACTCTTGAAAAAGATTAGTGTAAAGCTTGATCTCATCCGAAGAGAAAGTTACCCCGATATGGATGTTCTTAATGATTCTTGGTTTGACAGAAATGTCGATAAGCATCGTAGTGGTGATGTCTCCCATGTTTCATTCAGAAAATACCTCATGCATTAAGATGGGTGTCTAAAGCGGACAATTCGGAGCATGGGAAGCAAAATTTTTGAGACACGAAGGAATTATTCTAGGACTTGGAAGAAATGAAGAATGATGATGGGTATCATCCCAGGGTGTTTCCTCGAGAGACATTGTTTCCACGATAATTTCGTCTGAAGGAAACATCTTGTTCAAGGGATCAGAAGAATCTACAGAACCAAGCTAAGGAGATTGAGATTACACATCGAAATGCATACTAGGAGTAGTATGATCAGGATCAGGAGCCAAAGCCAAGATAATTTCACAATAATTTATTTCAATAGAGCTGAACATGATAACATCGCCTAAAGAATCAATCTAATCAAGGGAAGGAATAATACAAGGATCATACGAAGTATAGATCATGCTGACCTCAGTAGTGTTCAGCGATGGAAGAGAAAAGAGACTCATTAAGGCAAAATATTTAAAAATTCATAACCCCCACACTCTTATATGGTGCGGTGGTATGCTCCATATGTGGCACATTGATTTCTGAGGAAGTAGAAGCAAAAAGGGACAATTTTTTGATAGTGATGATCTTCCCTTGATGTGGGAAACGAAGAACATGAAACAGAGTGGACGGCACACAAAGCATGGCCTTAGTCCAATTGCGAACAAGTAGAATATTTTAATTGAGTTAGCGTCAACAACTTCTACTTCGACATTGACCGTTTTTCCTTCCAAAGTGATAGGAAAGTTAGGGAGAATACCAAAAGGATGAGAATATCTTTCATTGAAAGCCTCCAAAGTGTTCGGAGATTGGCTAAGAGTCGGAGATTCGATGGCTTTCCAAAAAGAAACAGACATAGTCGAAGAGTCGATGGCTTTCCAAAAAGAAACAGACATGATGAAAGTGGATGCACCCTCATCCACGACTGACCGATGGATTGTATTTCCATTAATAATGACTTGAATACAGAAAGAAATCTGATGGAGAAGACATGGAACGCGGTTTTCTAGATCGAAAGTAATAAGACTCGAATCAGTCGGATCAATTCCTCCAATTGCGAATAGTATTGATTTCTATTGTGAAGGAAAGCTCTGAAGAACCTCTAATGTAGACATAGTGAAAGGTTCCTGAGACAAATCCTCGAAGATATTGTAATGTTGAGTAGCTCGGGCAATCAGGTTGTAAGAGGATTTTTGAAGCACACCTTTGGAAGGTGGTCAGATAATAGGATCAGGACTAGTTCTTTCAATATGAAGAGGATCGGAAGTGGGTGGAGTAGAAGGAGTAGGAGCATCGAAAATTTAAATCTTCACCGACTGATGAGGATAAGTTGAATAATATTTGGACCTAGTGACCATAGAAATGGGTGTTGTTCCATTCATCATAAACACTTGAGGACCCAACGAGGAAGAATATGGGGTTTGTTTTACCATCTGATTTTGTTGATATGGAAATGGTTCTTTGAGGACAGTCGGAGTTCCTTCAGTACCCTTTAGTAAATGACTAACTTCAGCCTATCGTGGACAGTATTTAGTGTAGTGTTCTTCGTCACAGATTAGACAAGGATACTTGGGCTTGCGCTTAGTTCCATCATCAGTACAAGGTTTATGAGAATCATGTTATGGGGCATCATATTTGGATTTTCCTTTGCCCTTCTTTTTACCTTTGGAATATTTTTCAGTCGCAATAGACTTGACAACATTAACCTCTATATTTCTACAAGGATTTGAAGGATTCTGCGCAACAAAATCGAAGGAGGAAGAGGATTTCTGCTTACCAGAAGAAGACTTTCGAGAAGTCTGGGTAACTGACCCAATAATGTCATCGACAAGTGGTGTCGTCAGAGCTTTTGAAGTTTCAGGTTTAGTAGAAGCACGCGAAGCATCAGGCAAGAGATCATACAATGTGCCAGACTAGGAATAAACCAGATCAAGGTATTGTGCACGAGTAATGGCTTGCTCTTCTATGACACATGCCCCCATAACAATATCCTTGGCAATCTCATTGACAAAGGATTTGGTGAACCATTCGGTCAAGATTTGACCAAAAATTTTCAATTTGATCAAATGACGACATCGTCTTCATTCATGCATGTGATTGGAGATGTGCGTAGCAGTATCTTGTTTCAAGAATGTGAGGAGGAGAGTTCTTGTTTCATAGCGAACAGGTAACTGGAAGTGTGTGATAAAATCCATAGCAAGAGAGTTGAAATCTTGGAAATTTTCGTGAGGGAGTTTGATGTACCACTTGGCAGCGGCAGCAGTCAATGTTATCTGGAAAAGACGCAGGTGGATGGAGTCATCAACCCAGGAGTTAGAAGAACACTAAAGATGGTAGGTCATGACTTGCGCCTAGGGGTCTTCTCCAAACTTGCCTTCAAACTTAGGGAAATCGCTTGGGATTTTAGTAGGAACCGGAATCCAATATGGATTATTGAGGATTAGATCGTTAGTTAATCTCGACACATCAGGTAGTTCAAATTTTGCAAGAAAAGGAAATTGCAGATTGAAAGGTGTAATTGACCTTTGATAAAGGCCCATTTGAGGATTCCAACTAAGATGGGAGAAATTATGCACCCATGGGTTTTGTCCGAAAGGATGTTTCCTATAAGGATTGAAACCTTGTTGATTTTGACCATATCCTGGTTGCGAACCGAAAAATGGATTTTGACTTGCAGCAGACCATTGAGGTACAGCCTGAGCATAATTCGCAGCATATGGACTTTGTTGCTGCTGAAAATTTTGGAACAGAGTGCCTTGAGTTTTACCTTGTGAGACCAAAACATAACCTTGTGAGCCCAAAGGTTGACCTTGATGCTGTTGAGCGTTGGACACTGTTGTAGCATAATTTGACTCAGCTAAAAGTCAAGAGAGGTTCTGAGCAATTCAAGGTTGTTGAGGAACAATTGTTAAAATTTCAAGAAGACTTGCAACATGCTCAAAAGGATAACCACAAGCTCAATGAGGATTCATCATCACATGCGCACTAGAACCAAAATTAGGGAAGCAGCAGCATTGGAGGTTTAATCTAAGACAGAGGAGCATCAAAGAAGAAAAGCGTGCAACAAGGGTCGAGTCAGGCTTATTCGCGTGCAGCACAGTTCAAGAGTCAGCTCGATTGATGTGTTCAGAACATTGCACATAGGTTTGGGTCAAGTCATGCAAATATACGTGCAAAACAGTCTTCGGAGGATTAATCGCAATCGCATGTGAAAGGCCTGATCACATATCGCAAATCGCAATCGCGAAGCTCAGGAGGAATAGAACAAGGTTAAAACTGCTGAAATACAAAATGTGATACTAGAACCGGATGCGATATAGTTCGAAGCTCGAGTCTAAATTATTTAAATTCAAGTCGTGGGACCCTTTCTCACATCGCACGTTGCACATCGCAAGCTCAGGAGTAATTGTGCTCATGAATATGTTATGAATTCCTAAATGTGAAATGCAATAAGGTTTTATATCGCCGATTGCGATTTGCGATCGGCCCCACCTCCCCTTGCCACGTCATCCCTACCGTTATCGCACATCGCAAGCTCAGGAGGAATGATGCTCATGAATATGTTATGAATCTTCAAATTCGAAATGGGATAATGAAGCAGACGTGATGGAAGTTATCGCTAAAGTCTAAAGGTTTTTAAGTTTGGGTACATGGGTTTTTCCTTTGTAAAAATCGCATTGGAGGGAAAAAGTGGATTATAACGTAGAACGTTGGAATGTTGAAATGCGACAGAGAAGTGGATGTGATATAGTTTTATAAGGTAAAGGAATATATTTTAAAGTCCAGTCTTACAGCAGCTACAAAGGAAATTTTGAACACAGGGTAGACTTGGGTAAGAAAAGACCCGACGCTACGTACAGAGCAGTGGCATGCGTTTGCGGCAGTTCATTAATCAAAGACTAAATGTTGCGGGCATGAGCGAAAGAGGCAGATTCGGGTAGTAGGTGACATGATGACAGTGTTTGAAATGCAAAAGAAGGGGCAGAGTCGGGTGGAGATGCATTTATGCAGACTATTAGGATATCATAGCCGAAACAGAAGGAGACACATCAACAACAAATCATATTCAGCAAAAGGATTATATTTCAAGTTTTATTTTGTTTTCTTTTTTAATATCGAAGCTACAATGATGTCCTCCATTGCAATGTACTAAGTAGTTTAACAGTTTAGGTTGTCTAGGAGTTTCAAGAAGCTCGAGCAGTTACAAATTGCTTTTGTTTTTATTTAAGGAAGAGAGAAAGAGAAAGGAAGGGTAATGAGTTATGGACCTATTGGAGACTACATTTTGTACTTATTTTTATGATGGGTGAATGAAAGAAGAAGCAAGTTTCCTACAATTGTTGATGGTGATTCGTGTTTCTTGTGTGATTTTATGTTGTTTATTCCTTGAATGAAGTGAAGTAAAGAAGCAGTTGGTCTCTGATTTATGTTTGTAAGTAAGAGTTAAATAGCCTTAATAACCTCTCCTTCACTCCATCTCCTCTGCCTCCACAGTTTCTCTCTGAAACTTAAAATTAATAGATTCTGTGTTTATTGCATATTATTTTAAGTTTCCTCTCTCTTCACAAATTCTCTCTGGAACTTAAAAGTAATAGATTTTGTGTTTAGCATATTATTTTTATTTTCCTCTCTCTCCATGAATTCTCTCTGAAACTTAAAAGTAATAGATTCTATGTTTACAGCATGTTACTTTGAGTTTCCTCTACAAGTCTTCTTTTCCATTCAGATATCAGCAGTCAATGGCATTGTGAAATATTCTATTATTCCAGATCATTAAGGGTTTTATAAAAATAGTTTCTAGAGGGATAGAATAGAGACCTCATTATAAAATTATTTCTGTGACACACTTTTAAAATGTCTTAAGCATTGATTCATTTCACAACCGATGGATTGTCTCTTAAGATACAACATTTTTTGGCATTGTTTCCGGGGATGAAGGCACAAAGTTATTTTTCCCTGGGTAGTGAGATCTATTTCTTGATGGTGAACAAGATTTAGATATAAAATTTGTTTTTTTATTATTCACCTAGCGACTCCACTGATGAATATTTCATCAAATAGGGAATTTTTCTAGCAAGAAAATGAGAAAGCATCGTGGAAAAAACAGGTATTAGAGTTTGAATCTTTTAAAGGAAGTTATATTTTTCACTATTAGTTTAGTGGTCTATTTTCCCTTACATATCAAGAAGATTGTTTCCTGCCTTATATTCTCAGAAGATTATGAGGGCCAAAAAGTACCTTCTTTATTAGAGAATGAAGATTTTTCTTCTGCTTGTATTATTGATCTTGGCACAACTTTATCTCCTAAATATGAGAGGAGAGATGATTATTGCATTACAATTATTGAAGATAATATGTCATAGTCCGGGCATAAAGGTGATGATTCATCATCTTTGGGTGATAATGTTCTACCTCATAAAAAATCTACTACTTTTCAGCTTGGAGCCAAGGTGATTTTCAAACCTTTGGTGTTGCTCACGATTCTTCATCAGTATCCTTCAAAAGGATTCAAATTTTTGCCAAGTTTCTCTCCAGAGGAGGAGGATATGTCAGCTGAAAAACATATCTTATAATTTGAGTACTTTCTGGACAAATTTAAAATTATTTATGAAGATGTGGCTTTAAGTATTTTTTGTCATTCATTAAGCAGGGTGCTCAGCAATGGTTCTAGTGTTTAGAATCAAGTTCAATTAGTTCATGGCAAGGTTTTCAAGATATCTTTCTTAGATATTGGGGTGAGTGTAAGTCATATGAAAAACACCTTTTGGAATTATATTCTATCCAAAGGCATAGCAATGAATCAATCGTTGAGTTTAATAGGAGGTTTCAAAAAAATTATTTTAGCATGCCAAAATAAATTCGACCTCGTGAAGTTGTGACTATGGTTTACTATTTGAGGGCTCTTTCTATTGTCTTAGTTTTTTATCTCAAGGAGAGAAAACCTTGCACTCTGGAGCTGATGTTTCTTTATGCACAGGAAATCGAAGATAATGTGTGGCCTTGTAGAAATTTTTCCTATCATGTTGAAAGAACAAGTTTTTTTGAAGACAAGAGTACCTATCAAGAAAACATTGTAATTTCTTTACAAGAGAATTCAAATTCAGAGATGAACAAGGATTTTCAAAAGCCGTCAGAGGATTCCTGTATTAATGAAACACAAGAATATAAGCATTCTAAAGATTCTGGTCAAAAATTTGTTGCAACAACTGAACTACACAATGAAATCCTGGAAGATCATTACAATTTTCGTAATTTTAATGATTTTGTGAACAGAGGAGAAACCAGTGGAACTTCTCAGGTATGTTTGCAGGAGGAGGAAGATTTTTTGTCAAGAATTGGCATTATATAAAGAACATCAACATTATGGGGAACAAACCTTGGAATTATCTTTTCAGCCTCAATTCCTACCTACAGAAAATGGCAATCAAGTTCCTTGCACACAATTCCAAATTGATCGGGAGTCAAACAGTGAAATAAGCTACCCTGTTTAAAGGAATATACATTAGCATTATGAGGAACAAACCTTGGATTTCTCTTTTAGGCCCGAATGGTTGTCAACAGAAAACAACAATCAATATTCTCATATACAACCTCAAATTGAGGAGTCAAATAGTGAATTTTCCATGTTAAAAAAGTCTACATCAGCAAGATGTTTAAGAAAAGGAGGCAACTGAAAATTTGTCTCATCAGGTGTATGATCCAGTGGCTGACTATATGACAATTCTATTTTTTCAGCAACAAGCATTTATGCAAGGGTATGTGCAAAGCTTTGTATCTGGAAAATTTTCATTGTACATCCCTGTTTTGATTTTCAAATTTCCACAGTATGGAATCATTAATTCTAACACACAGATGTTGGGTTGGTGCCATTGTAAGGATGACTTCACTTGATTAATTTTAGCCATGTATATATATAGGGGTTGTGCATAAATAAGCTCAGAAGTTGAGCATTTTTAGTTGTAGTATTTCTATTTCGGTATTTACAGTTTAAGAATAAAGGAAGGAGTCCAAAGTGTAGCAGGTTTCGGGAGGATTTCATACTGGAACAACTCCCATTTGGGATTGACTCCATGCCCAATAACAGCTATTGGTCTACAAGGTCTCTTTGACTCCATGCCCAATAAAGGATACTGATTTACAAGTTCTCTTTGACTCCATGCCCAATGAAGGCTACTAATCTACAAGTTCTCTTCGACTCCATGCCCAATAAAGGCTACTGATATACAAGTTCTCAGCACTTTGCTACCAAAGTGTTGTCCCCAATTGGAGCCAGATGTTGTAGCATAATTTGACCTAGCTAAAAGTCAAGAGAGGTTCTGAGAAATTCAATGTTGTTGAGGAAAAGTTGTTAAAAATTCAAGAAGACCTGCAACATGCTAAAAATGATAACCACAAGCTCAACGAGGATTCATCGTCACATGTGCACTGGAACCAAAATCAGGGAAGCAGCAGCATTGGGGGTGTAATCTAGACCAGAGGAGCATAAAATAAGAAAAGTGTGCAACAAGGGTCAATTTGGGCTTATTCGCGTTTAGAAAAGTTTAGGAGTCGGGTCAATTGATGTGTTCAGAACATTGCACACAGGTCAAGGTCGAGTCGTGCAAATATACGTGTAGAAAAGTGTTCGGAGGCTTAATTGCAATCACATGTGGAAGGCCTGATCGCATATCGCAAATCGCAATCGCGAAGCTCAAGAGGAATACAACAAGGTTAAAATCATCGAAATGTGACATGTGATATAAGAACCGGATGTGATATAGTTTGAAGCTCGAGTCTAAAGTGATTTAAGTCCTGTCATGGGACCCTCTCGCACATCGCATGTCACACATAAAAATCTTAGGAGGAATGACGCTCAGGAATATGTTACGAATGTTGAAATTTGAAATGCAACAAGGTTTTATATCACCAATTGTGATTTGTGATCGGCCCCACCTCCACTTGCCACATCATCCCTACCGTTATCGCACATCACACATCGCAAGCTCAGGAGGAATGATGCTCATGAATATGTTACGAATTCCAAAATTCAAAATGAAATAACGAAGCAGACGCGATGGAAGTTATCGCTAAAGTCTAAAGGTTTTTAAGTCCGAGTACATGGGTTTTTCCTTTGTAAAAATCGCATCGAAGGGAAAAAGTAGATTATAACGTAGAACGTTGGAATGCTAAAATGCAATATAGAAGTAGATGCGATCTAGTTTTTCAAAGGTAATGGAATATCTTTTAAATTCCAGTCTTACGACAGTTACAAAGGAAAGTCCGAATGCAAGGCGGACTTGGGTAAGAAAAGACCTGACACTATGTGCAGAGCAACAGTATGTGTTTGCGACAGTTCAATAATCAAAGACTAAACACTGCGGGCACGAATGGAAGAGGAAGATTTGGGAAGTAGGTGACATGATGACAATGTTCGAAATGCAAAAGCATGGGCAGATCCAGGTGGAGATGTGTTTATGCAGACTGTTAGGATATCACAGTCGAAGAAGAAGGAGACACATTAGTAACAAATTAGATTCAGCAAAAGGATTATATTTCAAGTTTTATTTTGTTTTCTTTGTTAAGATCGAAGCTACAATGATTTCCTCGATTGCAATGTAATAATTAGTTTAATAGTTTAGGCAGTCTAGGAGTTTCAAGAAGCTCGAGCAGTTACAAACTACTTTTGTTTGTACTTAAGGAAGAGGGAAAGAGAAAGGAAGGGTACGAGTTTTGGACCTCTTGGAGACTACATTTTGTACTTCTTTTTCTCATGGGTGAATGAAAGAAGCAGCAAGTTTCCTACAACTGTTGATGGTGATTCGTGTTTCTTGTGTCATTTTATGTTGTTTCTTCCTTGAATGAAGTGAAGTAAAGAAGTAGATGGTCTTTGATTTAATTTTGTAAGAGTTAAATAGCCTTAATAAGTGCTCCTTCACTCCATCTCCTCTCCCTCCACAAATTCTCCCTGAAAATTAAAAGTAATAGATTATGTGTTTATAGCATATTATTTTGATTTTCCTGTCTCTTCAAAAAATCTCTCAGGAACTTAAAAGTAATATATTTTGTGTTTACAACATATTATTTTGAGTTTCCTCTCTCTCCATGAATTCTCTCTGAAACTTAAAAGTAATAGATTTTGTGTTTATAGCATGTTACTTTGAGTTTCCTCTACAAGTATTCTTTTCCATTCAGATATCAGCATTCAATGGCATTGTGAAATATTTTATTATTCCATATCATTAAGTGTTTTAGAAAAATAGTTTCCAGAGGGATATAACAGAGACCTCATGATAAAATTATTTTTGTGACACACTTTTAAAATGTCTTAAGTACTGATTCCTTTCAAAATTGAGGGATTGTCTCTTAAGATACAACAGACACGACAGTACCTTGAAGATTTTACATCATGATACCTTGCAGATGCTGAGGTTGGCCAGGTTTCCCCTAAGACCCAGGTTGACCCGGCTGAACAAAGATCTGACTTCTTTGAGATGAGGATTTTCCTTGTTGGACAAAATTATAACCTTGTTGAAAGTAAGGTTGGCCTTGTTGACCAAAAGGTTGTCCCCGTTGAGAGTAGGAAAACTAACCCTGATGGGAAAATGGCTAGATTGAACATAAGGCAGTGCTTGTTGAACATAGGGTTGACCTTGTCGCCCATAGGGTCATTGTTGACTAAAAATAGGCCCCTGCTGATACGCATAAGCCCCTGAATGAATTCCAGAGTGACCTTGAAATCCTTGCAGATTCAAGAATGGAGTCTGCAACTGCTAAGAAACAAAAAGGATGTAGGGTTGTTAGTTGAGTATCTGGTTCTGCAAAACTTGCTGATACTGATCATAGGTTAACCCTGTCGAACCAGATGATCTGGAAGGCATAGGGACACTACCAATAGGTTGAGAAGATCCCAGGATGTGATTTTTTAATCCACTCACAGATGGCCCGGCATAATATTGAGATACATTCGATAGGGATGGCCCTCCCCTGGAAATTGGAATCGACGGAATCGATATGGGAACATTGATGGGAGGTGTCAAAACACTGATGCAAACAATTTTCTATGTGGGAACAAACGTAAATGTTGTTTGATTAGGGATGATAGCGGATGCATGTTGTGTAACTAGCTCCAAAAAGAGAATAAAAGAGATATTCACGCCTTAGAAATAAGCCACTTCGAGGGGGCAACCTCCAATACATTACATGAATGAACAATTCTTGGATGATACAATTTACAAAACCTCCTTTCTATAGATAGGAGTCCATGGGGCCATAATGTAATCCTAGTGGGCCACAATGTAATCCTAGCCGACCTAACAATAATAATTTAAGGGCACAATAATAACAAAATGGGGGTTACAAGGGTACAATAATAACAAGAAGGGGGTTACACTAACAATAATAAGGGACTATACTAGTGATATAGGGACCTAACATGCCCCTCTCCTTCAAAAAAGTGTTGTCCTCAACGCTTGAGTAGCTCCGGGTGCTTCTGTATAAAATTCTCATCCTCCCATGTAAAATCTTCAATGGGTAAGTTCTTCCACTTGATGAGATACTCTGAAATTGATCAATTTCGTAGCTGTCGAGTTCTTGTTTCTATGACTGCTTCATAACTTCTTTCGATGTCATGTTGATCTTCTTGTTGTTTCATTAGATTCTGCACCAAAGTTGGGTTATCCTTTGAGAGTTGGAGAACTTGTTGTTGATGCTCGATGTGATCTTCCATTAATTTATCATCCATATTTTCTATTATTTGATCCTTAAAACCATCCAACTTAGCCTCCATTTCTGCTTTTAAACCATCTATTTCATCTTCAATTTCTCTTCGTAAGATTGAAACTTGTTGCACTTGGTACCGTAATTTTGATATCTCATATTGCAATTCTTCCTCCTCATGCGTCATAGTATAGCTTTCTGAGGGCTTAATGGGTATGGAATTATTTTTTGGAGGAATAATATAACCCATTACTGACAAAAATTCTTCACTATGCCCTTGGAATCAATTCAACTTGATTCTTCAAACAAGACTGACGCAATTCAGAAAAAACAATACACACCTTTTTCTTGCTTTTGAGGAACTCGATATTGAAATTGGATTATCTATGTGATTGAAAATATTCAGTATCAGAAATTCAGCCCTGTAGTAACCCTCTGAAGCTTCTTTCAAATTCCACAGGTCTGATCTAATTTGGATTCTCCAAGACAAATTTGTGTCCAATCTCCCACAATGACCTAATTTTGGACTGGTTCAGTAGAGCGAACTTGTACGACTTGCCACGTGTCACTGTTTTGTTCTTTTTCTCTGAAATTGATATCCAAGAAACTACAGGCTATTTACTTGCGACCACTTTTGATGGCACTCCAATCCAATCTCCAGAGAGAGAGTTATTGAACTTTTCCCACTATCACCTCTTTGAGATGTAATTCAGGAGCCTGAAAAAGCACTACCTTCCACAGATCATATCTCCAAAAATATTGCGAACCAAGTTCTGAAATTTTTTGACGAATTTTCTCAGGATTTCAGCTTCGCACCATATGAATTTCAGACTCTGACCCTTCGTAAAAAAAAATTTATAGCGCAAATGCCACGATGACCTGTTTATGAGCCTGAAAAAATACCTAACTTCCACAGATGATATCTCCTCAAATATTGCGAACCCAGATCTGAAATTTTTAGACAACCTTCCTCAAGATTTCAGCTTCGCACCCTAGAAATTTCAGCTTCTGAAGCTTCGTAGAAAAAAAGTTATAGCGAAAATGCCACGATGACCTGTTTGGAGCAGCGAAACCCTAGAATCCCAAAGCTCTGAAACCAAATGTTGTGTAACCAGCTCCAAAGAGAGAAGAAAAGAGATATTCACGCCTTAGAAATGAGCCACTTCGAGGGGGCAACCTCCAATACATTACATGAATGAACAATTCTTGGATGATATAATTTACAAAACCTCCTTTCTATATATAGGAGTCCATGAGGCCATAATGTAATCCCAGTGGGCCACAATGTAATCCTAGCCGACCTAACAATAATAATTTAGGGGCATAATAATAACAGAATGGGGGTTACAAGGGTACAATAATAACAATAAAGGGGTTACACTAACATAATAAGGGGCTACACTATTAATATAGGGACTTAACAATGCACCAGATACAAACAGACCAGATGTAGGTGTCATGGTAGTTTTCTAAATGGTGTTGTGATATAAAGGCATGGCACTTGAAACACCCGAAACTAGATGTCCCAAGGACATGTAACCAAATGGAACTGATGGCTAGGTAGAAGGTTGAGAGGCCTTCCCCCCAAATGGAAAGTGTTCAGGAGGGAAATGATGCCCCTCATATATCGACTCATCCATACCACTAATGGAGCTTGAAACCTCTAGGGGAGATGAAACCTCTCCTTTAGAAGCCATTGGTGGAAATAGCTAGCAAGAAGTAGCACGATGCATGGATGGCGAAGGTGCCAAAGGTACACCAGGTGTATCAAATAGACTCTAGTGTCGTTGAGGGGAGACTTCTACGGAATCAAACAATGGATTCTGAGGAAATGCGATATTACTAACTAGCTCATCAGGAGGAGACCAAGTAGCAAGAGGTTTAAAACTTGGAAGGATGGCAAGCTCAATGCTTTGGGCTCTAGGAAATGGTGAAGCGTTAGAAGAGACTTGTTATGATGTCCCTTCAGAAGAGGATGAGGAAGGTGAAGCCGAACTTGATGGTTTAACCATGATGACTTTGACTGAAAAGCAGAAGAGGAAAATAGGTGATTAATTCAAGGCTTTTCAAATATATTCATAAGGATTTACTCATGATGTGGCCGAGTAATATATTAACGGGTAAGCCATGTGATCGTGGGTAATTGATTTTAGAACTTAAAAAGAAAAATAAATAAAAAAGGGTGAAATAGGCATAAAGGATTACCAGGTATCAATGAACTACACTATACACCTTATCAAATAAATTTACCAAGGACTTAATGTACAGCAACCAATCTCCCTGAATGTTGTGTTCCGTGTATCACGTCTACAAGAAGGTTGACTCATCTACCTATTGTAGGTTTGCAGCCTAATGGTGTCTCCCAAAATATGCTCGACGGTACATGGGAATCCAAGTCTGTGGTAGTGTTTTTTGATGTGTAACTGTTCGATGAGAGTGTCCCAAATATACTTATCATACGTCAATATACTTCCATACGTGGGATGGGATATCACCCCCAGATTGTAATGCATGTTTGTTAAAACAACTCCTATGTTTTACGACGCAGGAACACGTCTCTAGCCTAGACCTATAAATTTTTTCGTTAAGTTCCAAATTATCCTTAATTTAATTGAATAATTTTATATTTTATCTTTAATTGGGTTTCGGTTTCAAGGCATTATTGATGTCACATGAATTCCTAGTGTTAGCACTGTAATTTTTCAAAAACTTTCAAGCTCTAGTCATCATTGTAAGTTGTGTCTTTGATCCTCTCTTGTCTCCTAACCTATGGTTGAAGGTCTTAGAGGGTTAAAATGTGTATTCTTTTTTATCATTTTTAATAAAATCCAAAATAATTTTGAGTCCAGTACTTTGTTTATGTCATAGAGTTATTAGAGTAAAGTTTCTTTTAAAAAACCTTTAACTGCTTTGAGTAATTAAGGTCATGGGTTTAGCTTGAGAAGTCTTATTTATTCACCATGATATTGTCTATCCAAGGCTAAGTAAAAAAAGTCATAGTCATCAATTGTATTAGGAATAACACAGGAATAACTTTCTTTTCTAGAAAGGAAGCTATTTTCGTCAAAAAAATTGGTTTTACAAGAAAACCCAGTAAGTAGCTATTTCCTGCAAAATTCATACAAGGAGATAAAAGAGGCTTTACTCAGGTGAAAATATATTTATCTTTGAATATTGAAGGCCTGCTAAAACAAGAGGTATTACCTTCATGAAAGGTGGCTATTTCTAATTGGAGGATTCATTAAAAGGAGTTGGTTATTTTAGTTAATAATGTGATGGAATGAAAGGTTTAGTGAAATGAGTTGTCACCAGACATTTAAATCATTTGATTTGATGTCACTCTCTCTCTCTCATCGTGATTTATGGAATGCAGAGCTCTGTTTCCATTTACCCTCATGAAATCTACAACAAACACTTTCTTATTCTCCAAAAAAATAGTTTTTTACTGAGTGCCAACAGGGAGGCCTTTGTGGAAGGTTGTTGTTCCTCGTTTTATAGTTCTGCATTAGTGGTTAAGATACCTGTTAATAGAATTGGTAAGGGTGCTAAGGTGAAAATTTCAAAACCGAAAAATACCCATTTGGTTTATCACCATGCAAATCCATAGTTCCAAGCAGTATGATGGTATCAGTTTTTAAAGAAGGCTTAGAAGAAAAAAGCAAGTACAAAAGAGAAATCCAAATAAGAGGGTCACTAAGGCAGAAGCTATTAAGATTTTTTCTTCTATACTAGATCTTTAATGATTGAATATCTAAAACAATGAAAATCTGAAGAATCATATCATTTTGGCTTATCTACAGAATTTTCTGTAATAGATACCTTTTCTAGAAAATATGGTTTTACAAGCAAACCCAGTAAGTAGCTATTTCCTGCAAAATTTGTACAAGGAGATAAAAGGTTTCTTTTTTATTCTGGTTTTGAAATAATGACACTAAGTGATGATATAGTGAATAAAGCCTCAATGATAATAGTATTTTTCCAAGTGTCATCTAGTCAAGCTATCTTACATATATCAGTTTCAGTTGGTTATTCCTACACTTATGCAAATAAAGGTCCAGGTGTCTTTTTCAGTTGGCATATTTTCCCCTCTTTTTTAGCATTCAATTCCTTGTGATATTTCCAGATATAGGTGGCAGTTGAAGATGGTGTCTCATCACATATTTTAAGGAGATAGATCGGCATATGTGGTAGTCAAAGCAGAGTTAATCATTTCAAATTCAGGAGATTTGATATCTTCTATTCTAGACGTTTTTGACAACTTTCAATAGCTGCACTTTTGGAGAAGGAAGATATTCTAGAAATCCTGAGACAGCCCTCCACAACATCAACCTTATCAACATTTGATCTTCATCAACAATCAAATTTCATTTAGTATTTTGTAAATTTTCTATTGTACATCGAATGCCTTTTATTTTATTAGATAAACCTAAAATTGTTTTACTATATTTAGTATATTGTAATAAGTTCCTACAACTAACTAGCTTAAGTTGTGGATCTTAGAATCTGTTAGTTTTGTATATATATACAGGGTAAAGAAACGAGAATAGGGTTGGTTAATTTCACAGTGGTTGAGTGCCTTGTTGTTGTTCTCGTGTATTATGAGTAGTGTATTATTTTGAACATGTAATATATCTAGAGGCACTATTGGGGACTCACGAACTGTATGGTGTGTGTATTGTTTTCCTTTTTTTTTTACATACCTTATCTATCTTTCCAGATTTATCATAAAAATTGTATCTCATGCTTTTATCAATCTTGTGAAACTCTTATACATATTGATCTATTTTTGTAAGTCTTGTTTCAAGCTTTCTCGGTTCATTATGAATTGAAGATTGTTCATAAGCATTCCTTGAGGTTGAATTAAATTTTGTTTCATGTTCTTATAAGTCTTTTGATCTAGCATGCATGATTAATATGTTTTTTTCAATCTTGATTTATCAAGCATTCCTGATTCATGAGGTCATGTTAGTTGGAAGAATTCCTTGTAATGGGATTCTTAAATTTAGAGTGATATTCTTGTAAGTATTTTGAAAGCATTAATTCATTATACATTTCATATCTAGAATTTGTGTCACCCTTTCCTCTTAGCAGTGGGCTTATTTTTTACATATCCATCATTTATCTTCCATTCTTCTAACTGTCAGTGTTAGTATGAATCTTAATCGCAAGCGTATGAAAAAAGCTCACTTTAGTTGTGCATAAAAAATAGCCCTAACATCAAAGATGGCTGCCAATTTCTTTAGATTTGTAGTTAGTTGACCAAGATAAATGCTACAAAATCTAGATCTATGCAGTAAAAGACATTAAGTAGTAAATAAAATAAAGAGTTGCTCCATGCATCTAATAGACAAGACAAGAATATTTTTTAAAGAATTTTTTGTATTTTTGAATCCTAAGAAGGGAACATAGAAATATGTTACCAGTCCCCTTCAATGGGATGGGTTCTTGTAAGTCCTCGGCACTTCAGATCTAAGATCTCTCTCTCTTGATGGTGTAGAAAACCTAGACAAAAAATGTAACTCAAAGGGAGCTCACAAGAAAAATGGTAGCAAAATATGATAATGATGGAGGATCAAAGTCAGACCAAAAATATAGATCCAGAGTGATCTTTAGGCAACAAAAGGTAGTGAGTGAATGGAAAAACCCTTCTATTTATAACAAAATATTGAGTTAGTCTAGATATTGGTGCATAATTAAAATATTATTAACCAAACCTAGATCAAACTTTTATGGAATATTTTATTATATTTGTTGGAGGGAAAAAGAATTTGACTTGGGTCAAATCCCTTTATTTGTAAATAATAAATAAATAAATTATTTATTTATTATTTTAAGGATGTGGTTAAGTAATAATTAAATAAATAATGATTTATTCAATTATTTATAAATGAATAGTTAAATTTAACAAGGAATATTATTTAAATAAAGTTTAAATAATTATTCCTAGAAAATAATAAGATAAATAATGATTTATCTAATTAATTTTCTTGTTTTGGGTTAAATATGACCAGGAATATTAATTAAACTATTGTTTAACTAATTATTCCTTGAGGAAAATCAAACAAATGTGGATTTATTCAATATTTCCTCATGGGGTTTCCTGTTTAGACCATAAACAACTTAATAAATGTGATTTACTAAGTTATTTTTCATAGTGAAAGAAATTTTACTTAGGGTAAAATTGGTCTTACATGGTGTACTTTGGTCCATCTAATAGTAATAGGTTATATGACCAAAAAATGGTGTAACAGATTGCCCCCAGTGTGTGAGCGTTAGGAGCTAATCATATGACCGAAGTACGTTGTAAGAACTCAATCACTAGACACCGAAGCGGAAGTCAAAGAGAGAGAAATATAAGGTAGACTGATGCCAGGATACTGGGTTAAATCAGATCCTAGCATATAAAAACTCGTGTGTGCTTCCAAAGCATTAATATTCTCACCTAATTCTTCATAAAAAAACACACTTGTTGCAGCTCAAAATATACATAAAGGAAAAGAGAGCCATACAACAACAAAAAATGTTGATATAAAATAATATAAGAAATTCCTTGGCCAAATATTACAATGGGTAGCCTTTTGGCTCTCGGCCCTTTACAACAAGCTCTCAACCCATTCCTCACTCTCTTTGTATTTCTCACTTCCTCACTTGTTTTTTCATCCTCGCACAACCCTCTTATTTATACATAAATATGGATTTATTCCACTCCATAAATTCCTCCACACAAATCTCAAGTAAAATCTAATTTAGATTTATCTTTTTTTGGACTCAACTATGTCTCGTTTATGGAATTCCTAATCCCTAGATTATCTACCTAATTCCACTCCACTCATATCCTTAATTATTTAAGGAATATTTACAAAAATCCTCACATTTATATTTTCTCTCTTAATATATTAAAAATGAGAAAAATAATTAAATAAATAATTAAAACATCTCACCCCCTAAATCACACAAATGATTAATTGATCAGGAGCTCAGGACCAAGTGTCGTAAAATGGTCAAAAATGAAGGTGCTCAGAACTAGTTTGAACCTGAACGACCGGATAGAGCTCGTCTTCCTGATTCCGGCGCCGCGAACGGTTCGGAAAACGGTCGCCGTATGCAGAAGTTATTCAAGTTTGAAGATTTCTCAATTTCCATTAAAAATGCCAAAATTGACTTTGTGGAAAATTTTTATTAAAAAGAGAATATTCCACAGAATATTTTGGGAATATTCCGTGGAATATTCCGCAAAATATTCTGGGGAATATTCCCGTGGCAGCCAATCATAAGGCGCCACGTGGCTAGCCCGGAGGCCGCCACGTGGCCCCAAGGTCGAATTGAAAATGGCGTTTAAAAATTTTGTATGGGCTCGACAGGTTTCGAACCCCCGACCGCATGAATCATAACCAGCATTTTAACCATTGAACCAATGCTTTTTTCGTTGTTTATGTTGCGGACGGAGTTATAGTTATTGTATGTGGGTGTTTGGGCGGGGCCCGAAAGGGGGCCAGCCCCTAAGGGCCAGCCCCCGTTGCATATAACCCGGCGCGGAACCACAGCCCAAGTCCATCGGCGCGCAAAGAACGGCGGATATTCAAAACTTTCGGTTATGTATTATGTAGTGGGTTTTAAATATGAAACGGTGTTTTATTATTAAAACGTTTTGTATTAATTTAAAACGTTTGAAACCATTGCTATGTCCGCCGACCCACATGTGAACACGTTGGGTCATAACCATTACAATTAATGCCAACGTTTGAACCGTTCGGAGCACTTGGCGGCCTCCGCCCTTTTTGGCGCCACCTCCCCATTTGGCGCTCTTATCTGCAGTTCTTCCACATTTAGTGGAGATTTTTTAGCCCAAACTGGCAGTTCAGTAAAGTGGGCATAACTTCTGCTAGGAGAGGCCTTTGAAGACGAATTTTTTTTTGATTTTGGGTCTCTTCGACCTTATGAAGCCATTGGTATAGGTTTCACAGCCATATGAGGCCGTTTGCAGGTGATTTTTCTTCGTGGAAGTTCCAGGAGCCACCAGGGCCAAATCAGTTTGGGAGCTGCATTGGGAATTGTGCAGCCAGTGAATGTGGAACGAAGGTCATTCCTGAAGTTTTTCAGCATTCTGAATCCATTTCTACAGCTTGTTTTTCCTTTTGAGGAATTCTTCTCACTGTTTAGCTTCAGGGAAGCTTTCAGGGCCACCAGGGCCATTTCAGTGCTGGAGCTGTTTGGGGGCTATGTTCATCCATTTTTGGTGATTCAAAAGCCTATTTCTGCTATTTTCGACCTTCTGAGTCTAATGGCAGAGGTTTCAGAACCAATTTAGGTCATCTTCACCTCGAAATTCTCCCTGCAAGTCTAAAGGGCCACCAGGGCCAATTGGGGAAAAGTACTGTATCAGGTACAAATTTCACTGTTTAGTGTTTGGGAAATAGCATGTTTAGCTAATTCCTATCTTCTGATTCTGTATTTACAGTCAGATCTGTCTTTCAAGACACTCTTATTCTTGTATTAGCCTTTGTAGCATTTTTAATACAAGAGGACAAGCCTAGTTTGAGAGGCTTGGTCCAGCAGATGTAGCCCAGAGAAGGGGGTGAACTGCTTATCATTTTGATGTCTTTATTTGTTGAAGATGATATGCTAAACAAAACTGATATAAAGTGTTAAACAACAAATATACATAACTTTCATACACACATAATCACCTACTCAGCTGCAGAAAGTTATTTGTCTTATTCCGCAAGACATCAAACTTCAAGTATGTGTATGTCAAAGACTTCTAAGTGTTTACATATTATTTCCTTAGGCAGAGTCTGTAGAGGGCCAGGTAGCCTCTGGAACTCATCCTCTCTTTAGAGGTGACATGTCCAGTGAATGCCCCTACAGTCCATCTCTGTATGGGAAATAGTTTATTCTCACATTATCAAGAGGTCATTTGGAGTTTAGCTTCATTAAAAATTATGAGTATTTGCACTCATTTTATTAAATGAAAATGGATACCTTGCACCATTAAACAAGTACATTCCATTTTCAGATCAGATGGTATCAAAGCACTGGTTTGCTTGACTGACATCACTAGCTTGATTATGTAGCTTGAAAGGTGTCTTAAGCAGTGTTGAAGATTGACTGCTTTATTATTCTGCAAACTACTTGTTGTTTGAGTTTGCTGAAGCTCTTTTGTTCATTTTTATAATGACAACTTTCATAAGTGGATCTATGGAGTCCATTATTGATGTGGAAAGGGAAGTTTCACATGAGGAAAATTTGCAGCAGCAAAAGTCGCCATGGAATTGGCTTGGTGAGAAGTGGATGGACTTCTTATTGCAGTAAGTCATTACTCGTTTTGTACATGCAAATTTCAGATTGGTATGCATGTATTTCAGTTGAAAAGTTGTTGCAAAATTTCGCCATGGAGGTGTAAAAGATGAGTATGATACTCACTTATGTTGCAGCAATGTCTTTTGGTTCAGCTCTTGATTATCCACATGTTTTTGGGATGATGTACTTGTGGGTATTTGGAAAGAAGAGTTGAAGTTGCACATGTACATAGAGGTTGTATGTGTAATTAGCGAACTGTATATAGTTCATTGTACATGATACATACGCATGTTTGTCAAGATGTATCTTGTTGTTATCGACTTGTGTCGTTTGTGTGCACACTTATTCAGATTTTGTGTGTCATTGGTATAGCACATCTCATTGTCAACTGGTTGTTGATGTCATATGTTGCACAAGATGCTTTTGGTGTCGTTTGGTGCAGAGAACGAAGTGTCAGTGCAAAGCAGTGCAAGATTCCATGAGTTGGAAAAGCATGCAAGCAAAGAGGGCACAAAGTTCAGCAAGTGTCATTACTGGTTTCAGTATGGCAGATTGGTATGGCAAGAAAATTTGGTCGGGATTCGACACAAGTACATGGCTCATTCAGCAAAATTCGCCATGTGAACAGTTGGCAATTCAAGGGAAATTTTTGGAGAATTTGAAAGAGAAGAGGATATTTTATTCTCTCATTTGTTGTACTACGGTTCAGTTCTGACATTTTGTTAAGCTTTTGGGGACCAAAAGCTTCTCATTGGAAGATGTGATCGGGGAGCTCAGGACCAAGTGTCGTAAAATGGTCAAACATAAAGGTGCTCAGAACTGGTTTGAACCTGAACGACCGGATAGTGCTCGTCTTCCTGATTCCGGCGCCGTGAACGGTTCGAAAAATGGTCTCCGTATGAAGAAGTTATTCAAGTTTGAAGATTTCTCCATTTTCATTAAAAAAATGCCAATTTGCCTTTGTGGAAAAATTTTATTAAAAAAAGAATATTCCACAGAATATTCTGGGAATATTCCGTGGAATATTCCGCAGAATATTCTGGGGAATATTCCATTTTCAGCCAATGGAAGGGCGCCACGTGGCTAGCCCGGAGGCCGCCACGTGGCCCCAAGTTCGGATTGGAATGGCGTTTTAAAATTTTTATGTCGCGGGCCGGATTCGAACAGGTGACCACATGAATTATAACACAGCGCTTTCACCAACAGGCCACGGGTTCAGTTCTTGATATATGGGCGGCACAAATGGTTTTTATTGCGTGTGTTGTTTTGGGCGGGGCCCGAAAGGGGGCCAGCCCCTAAGGGCCAGCCCCCGTTGCATGTAACCTCCGGCGCAGAACCACAGTACTAGCCCATCGGCGCGCATTTGAATGGCGGTTACAAACTTTGGATATATGTTTATGGTGGGTTTTAATAAAACGTTTTGTATTAATTTAAAACGTTTGAAACCGTTATCAAACCGCCGATATATGTGAACAGAACGTGGCATAACATTTATTGCCAACCCACTAACCTTGGCGGATAGTTGGCGGCCTCTGCCCTTTTTGGCGCCACCTCCCCATTTGGCTGCCTTATCTACAGTTACTCCACATTTAGTGGAGATTTTTTAGCCCAAACAGGAAGTTTAGTAAAGAGGGCATAACTTCTGCTAGGGGAGGCTTTTGAAGACGAATTGTTTTTTGATTTTGGGTCTCTTCGACCTTCTGAAGCCATTGGCACAGGTTTCACAGCCATCTGAGGCCGTTTTTAGGTGATTTTTCTTCGTGGAAGTTCCAGGAGCCACTAGGGCCAAATCAGTTTGGGAGCTGCATTGGGAATTGTGTAGCCAGTTTATGTGGAACGAAGGTCATTCCCGAAGTTTTTCAGCAGTCTGAATCCATTTATACAGCTCGTTTTTCCTTTTGAGGAATTCTTCTCATTGTTTAGCTTCAGGGAAGCTTTCAGGGCCACCAGGGCCATTTCAGTGCTGGAGCTGTTTGGGGGCTATGTTCATCCATTTTTGATGATTCAAAAGCCTATTTCTGCTATTTTCGACCTTCTGAGTCTAATGGAAGAGGTTTCAGAACTAATTTGGAAGGTCATATTCACCATGAAATTATCAATGAAAAGAGTCAGCTAGCCAGGGGACAATTGGGGAAAAGTATTGTAGCAGGTACAAATTTCATTGTTTAGTGTTTGGGAAAGAGCATGTTTAGCTAATTCCTATCTTCTGATTCTGTATTTACAGACAGATCTGTCTTTCGAGACGCTCTTATTCTTGTATTAGCCTTTGTAGCATTTTTAATACAAGAGGACAAGCCTAGTTTGAGAGGCTTGGTCCAGCAGATGTAGCCCAGAGGAGGGGGTGAACTGCTTTATCATTTTGATGTCTTTATTTGCTAAAGATGATATGCTAAAAAAAATTGATATAAAGTGTTAAACAACAAATATACATAAATTGCATACACACATAATCACCTACTCAGCTGCAGAAAGTTATTTGTCTTATTCCGCAAGACTTCGAACTTCAAGTATGTGTATGTCAAAGACTTCTAAGTGTTACTTCATTATTTCTTTAGGCAGAGCACGTGAAGACTAATTAGCCTACGGAACTCATCACTCTCTTTAGAGGTGACATGTCAGTGAATGCCCCTCTGATCTATCTGCAGCTGTAAAAAATAAGAAGTTTTCACAATTCGAGAGGTCACTTGGAGTGTATAGCTGATTTAAAATTATGAGTATTTGCACTCATTTTCTTACATGAAAATGGATACCTTGCACCCATAAACAAGTACATTCCATTTTCAGATCAGATGGTATCAGAGAAAGGTTGCAAAGCTGGTTTGCTTGTCTGACATCACTAGCTTGATTGTGTAGCTTGAAAGGTGTCTTAAGCAGTGTTGAAGATTGACTGCTTTATTATTCTGCAAACTACTTGTTGTTTGAGTTTGCTGAAGCTCTTTTGTTCATTTTTATAATGACAACTTCCATAAGTGGATCTATGGAGTCCATTATTGATGTGGAAAGGGAAGATTCACATGAGGAAAATTTGCAGCAGCAAAAGTCGCCATGGAATTGGCTTGGTGAGAAGTGGATGGACTTCTTATTGCAGTAAGTCATTACTCGTTTTGTACATGCAAATTTCAGATTGGTATGCATGTATTTCAGTTGAAGGAATTTCTTTGTTGTTGCAAAATTTCGCCATGGAGGTGTAAAAGATGAGTATGATACTCACTTATGTTGCAGCAATATCTTTTGGTTCAGCTCTTGTTCACCCACATGTTTGGGATGATGTACTTGTTGGTATTTGAAAAGAAGAGTTGAAGTTGCACATGTACATAGAGGTTGTATGTGTAATTAGCGAACTGTATATAGTTCATTGTACATGATACATACGCATGTTTGTCAAGATGTATCTTGTTGTTTATCGACTTGTGTCGGTTGTGTGCACACTTGTTACATATTTTGTGTGTCATTGGTATAGCCCATCTCATTGTCAACTGGTTGTTGATGTCATATGTTGCACAAGATGCTTTTGGTGTCGTTTGGTGCAGAGAACGAAGTGTCAGTGCAAAGCAGTGCAAGATTCCATGAGTTGGAAAGGCATGAAAGCAAAGAGGGCACAAAGTTCAGCAAGTATCCTTGCTGGTTTCAATATGGAAGATTGGTATGGCGAGAAAACTTGGTCGGGATTCGGCACAAGTACATGGCTCATTCAGCAAATTTCACCATGTGAACAGTTGGCAATTCAAGGAAATTTTTGGAGGCTGAAGAGAAGAGGATGTTTTTATTCTCTCATTTGCTGTACTACAGTTCAGCTCAGCATTTCAGTAAGCTTTTGGGGACCAAAAGCTTCTCATTTGGGAGGTGTGATCAGGAGCTCAGGACCAAGTGTCGTAAAATGGTCAAAAATGAAGGTGCTCAGAACTAGTTTGAACCTGAACGACCGGATAGAGCTCGTCTTCTTGATTTCGGCGCCGCGAACGGTTCGAAAAATGGTCGCCGTATGCAGAAGTTATTCAAGTTTGAAGATTTCTCAATTTCCATAAAAAAATGCCAAATTTGACTTATGGAAAATTTTTATTAAAAAAAGAATATTCCACAGAATATTCTGGGAATATTCCGCAGAATATTCTGGGGAATATTCCATTTTGCAGCCAATAGAAGGGCGCCACGTGGCTAGCCCAGAGGCCGCCACGTGGCCCCAGGTCGGATTGGAATGGCGTTTTAAAATTTTTATGTCGCGGGCCGGATTCGAACAGGTGACCGCTTGTATATCAACCATCCGACTTAACCAACGGACCAAGGCTTATGTGTTGTTTTATGTTGCGGAAGGGGAACAATTTATGGCGCGTATTTGTTTGGGCGGGGCCGGGGGCCGGCCCGCACATATAACTCATGGAACCTTCACCGGGGCTCGCGCGCGCATTTCAACGGCGGATTTAAGACTTTGGATATGCATTGTATAGTGGGTTTAATTATTTAAAACAAACTTGGTTATGTGTTAATAGCACGTTTGAAACCGTTGCATATAACCGCTGACTTGTGAATGCGGATAAACATAACCTTTATTGCCCATGACTCAAGACTCCCTTGTTGGCGGTTCCGCCCTATTTTGGCGCTTGTTGCTATTTTAGCGCCCTTAACTGCACTTCCTCCACATTTAGTGGAGTTTCTCAAGGGGAAAGAGGCAGTTTACTAAAGAGGCCATAACTTTTGATGGGGGAGGCCTTTGAAGACGAATTTTTTTTTGATTTTGGGTCTCTTCGACCTTCTGAAGCCATTGGCATAGGTTTCACAGCCATCTGAGGCCGTTTGCAGAGTGATTTTTCTTCGTGGAAGTTCGAGGGAACCCACTTTATGGCCAAATCGATTTGAGGAACCATTAGGGTGTGCGACGATTATCGGTGGAACCGAAGGTCATTCACTGAAGTTTTTAGCATTGAATCCATTCTACAGCTCGTTTTTCCTTTTAGAATTATTCTCCTTCATTTGGCTGGGGAAAGCTTTCGGGGCCATCGAGGCCATTTCAGTGTTGGAGCTGTTTGGGTGCTATGTTCATCCATTTTTGGTGATTCAGAAGTCTATTTCTGCTATTTTCGACCTTCTGATTCTAATGGTAGAGGTTTCGGAACCAATTGAGGTCATATTCACCTCGAAATTCTCCATGCAAGTCTAAAGGGCCACCAGGGCCAATTGGTGAAAAGTACTGTATCAGGTACAATATCACTGTTTAGTGTTTGGGAAAGAGCATGTTTAGCTAATTCCTATCTTCTGATTCTGTATTTACAGTCAAATCTATCTTTCGAGACACTCTTATTCTTGTATTAGCCTTTGTAGCATTTTTAATACAAGAGGACAAGCCTAGTTTGAGAGGCTCGGTCCAGCAGATGTAGCCCAGTGGAGGGGGTGAACTACTTAATAATTTTGATGTATTTATTTGCTGAAGATGATATGCTAAAAAAAACTGATATAAAGTGTTGAACAACAAATATACATAACTTTCATACACACATAATCACCTACTCAGCTGCAGAAAGTTATTTGTCTTATTCCGCAAGACATCAAACTTCAAGTATGTGTATGTCAAAGACTTCTAAGTGTTACTTCATTATTTTGTTAGGAAGAGCTTTGTAGAGGAGTTGGGTAGCCTCACGGAACTCATCCTCTCTTTAGAGGTGACATGTCAGTCGAATGCCCCTACGGTCTATCTCTATTATAAGAAATAGAAGTTTCACAATTCGAGAGGGAGTCACTTGGAGTGTATAGCTCAATTTAAAATTATGAGTATTTGCACTCATTTTCTTAAATGAAAATGGATACCTTGCACCCTTAAACAAGTACATTCCATTTTCAGATCAGATGGTATCAGAGCATTAGGTTTGCTTGACTGACATCACTAGCTTGATTATGTAGCTTGAAGGTGTCTTAAGCGGTGTTGAAGATTGGGCGCAGTGCCACAAAACTTCTTGTTGTTGTTTGGAGTTTCTTGAAGCTCTTTTGTTCATTTTTATAATGACAACTTCCATAATTGGATCTATGAGTCCATTATTGATGTGGAAAAGGGAAGTTTCACATGAGGAAAATTTGCAGCAGCAAAAGTCGCCATGGAATTGGCTTGGTGAGAAGTGGATGGACTTCTTATTGCAGTAAGTCATTACTCGTTTTGTACATGCAAATTTCAGATTGGTATGCATGTATTTCAGTTGAAGGAATTTCTTTGTTGTTGCAAAATTTCGCCATGGAGGTGTAAAAGATGAGTTTGAAACTCACTTATGTTGCAGCAATATCTTTTGGTTCAGCTGTTGTTCACCCACATGTTTTTGGGATGATGTACTTGTTGGTATTTGAAAAGAAGAGTTGAAGTTGCACATGTACATAGAGGTTGTATGTGTAATTAGTGAACTGTATATAGTTCATTGTACATGATACATACACATGTGTTTGTCAAGATGTATCTTGTTGTTTATCGACTTGTGTCGGTTGTGTGCACACTTGTTACAGATTTTGTGTGTCATTGGTATAGCACATCTCATTGTCAACTGGTTGTTGATGTCATATGTTGCACAAGATGCTTTTGGTGTCGTTTGGTGCAGAGAACGAAGTTTCAGTGCAAAGCAGTGCAAGATTCCATGAGTTGGAAAGGCATGAAAGCAAAGAGGGCACAAAGTTCAGCAAGTGTCATTGCTGGTTTCAGTATGGCAGATTGGTATGGCAAGAAAACTTGGTCGGGATTCGGCACAAGTACATGGCTCATTCAACAAATTTCGCCATGTGAACAGTTGGCAATTCAAGGAAATTTTTGGAGGCTGAAGAGAAGAGGATGTTTTTATTCTCTCATTTGTTGTACTACAGTTCAGCTCAGCATTTCAGTAAGCTTTTGGGGACCAAAAGATTCTCATTTGGGAGGTGTGATCAGGAGCTCGGGACCAAGTGTCGTAAAATGGTCAAAAATGAAGGTGCTCAGAACTATTTTGAACCTGAACGACCGGATAGAGCTCTTCTTCCTGATTTTGGCGCCGTGAACGGTTCGAAAAACGGTCGCCGTATGCAGAAGTTATTCAAGTTTGAAGATTTCTCAATTTCCATAAAAAAATGCCAAATTTGACTTATGGAAAATTTTTATTAAAAAAAGAATGACCCTGAGAATATTAAAGGGAATATTTAAGTGGAATATTGTGAGAATGCAGGGAATATTCCATTTTGCGACGCCAATAGAAGGGCGCCACGTGATGGAACCCCAGCCCGAAGGCCGCCAAGTATTTAATTCGGATGGAATAGGCGTTTTAAAATTTTTATGTCGCGGGCGGTTCGAGCGGTGTGCTGTATATCAACCATGGAAGAAGCAACCAACGGACCAAGGCTTATGTGTTGTTTTATGTTGCGGAAGGGGAACAATTTATGGCGCGTATTTGTTTGGGCGGGGCCCGAAAGGGGGCCAGCCCCTAAGGGCCAGGCCCCTTCCCATATAACTCTCCGCGGAACCTTCACCAGGGCTCGACGCGCATTTCAACAGGCGGATTTAAGACTTTGGATATGCATTGTATAGTGGGTTTTAATTATTTAAAACAAACTTTGCTTATGTGTTAATTAACACGTTTGAAACCGTTGCATATAACCGCCAACTTGTGAACGCGGATAAACATAACCTTTATTGCCACGGTAACCGCGCGCCTTATTTGGTGGTTCCGCCCTTATTTTGGCACCTATCCCTTATTTGGTGGCATTATCTGCAGTCTTTCCACAATTGGTGGAGTTTCCCAAGAGTGGCGCGGTTTACTAGCTGTGCCATAACCCACGCTAGGAGGCTTTTGAAGGCAATTTTTTTTTATTTTCGGTCTCTTCGACCTTCGGAAGCCATTTTTTTGGGTTTCTGACCATCGAGGGTGATTTTCGTTTGCGGGTGATTTTGCTTCGTGGAAGTTCCAGGAGCCACTAGGGCCAAATCAGTTTGGGAGCTGCATTGGGAATTGTGCAGCCAGTGAATGTGGAACGAAGGTTATTCCTGAAGTTTTTCAGCATTATGAATCCATTTCTACAGCTCGTTTTTCCTTTTGAGGAATTCTTCTCACTGTTTAGCTTCAGGGAAGCTTTCAGGGCCACCAGGGCCATTTCAGTGTTGGAGCTGTTTGGGGGCTATGTTCGTCCATTTTTGGTGATTCAAAAGCCTGTTTCTGCTATTTTCGACATTCTGAGTCTAATGGCAGAGGTTTCAGAACCAATTTAGGTCATCTTCACCTCGAAATTCTCCCTGCAAGTCTAAAGGGCCACCAGGGCCAATTGGGGAAAAGTACTGTATCAGGTACAAATTTCACTGTTTAGTGTTTGGGAAATAGCATGTTTAGCTAATTCCTATCTTCTGATTCTGTATTTACAGTCAGATCTGTCTTTTGAGACACTCTTATTCTTGTATTAGCCTTTGTAGCATTTTTAATACAAGAGGACAAGCCTAGTTTGAGAGGCTTGGTCCAGCAGATGTAGCCCAGAGGAGGGGGTGAACTGCTTTATCATTTTGATGTATTTATTTGCTGAAGATGATATGCTAAACAAAACTGATATAAAGTGTTAAAACAGCAAATATACATAACTTTCATACACACATAATCACCTACTCAGCTGCAGAAAGTTATTTGTCTTATTCCTCAAGACATCAATCTTCAAGTATGTGTATGTCAAAGACTTCTAAGTGTTACTTCATTATTTCTTTAGGCAGAGCCTGTAGAGGGCCAGGTAGCCTCTGGAACTCATCCTCTCTTTAGAGGTGACATGTCCAGTGAATGCCCCTACTGTCTATCTCTGTATAAGAAATAAGAAGTTTTGACAATTTCAGAGGTCACTTGGAGTGTATAGCTCAATTTAAAATTATGAGTATTTGCACTCATTTTCTTAAATGAAAATGGATACCTTGCACCCTTAAACAAGTACATTCCATTTTCAGATCAGATGGTATCAGAGCACCAGGTTTGCTTGACTGACATCACTAGCTTGATTATGTAGCTTGAAAGGTGTCTTAAGCAGTGTTGAAGATTGACTGCTTTATTATTCTGCAAACTATTTGTTGTTTGAGTTTGCTGAAGCTCTTTTGTTCATTTTTATAATGACAACTTCCATAAGTGGATCTATGGAGTCCATTATTGATGTGGAAAGGGAAGTTTCACATGAGGAAAATTTGCAGCAGCAAAATTCGCCATGGAATTGGCTTGGTGAGTGGATGGACTTCTTATTGCGGTAAGTCATTACTCGTTTTGTACATGCAAATTTCAGTTGGTATGCATGTATTTCAGTTGAAGGAATTTCTTTGTTGTTGCAAAATTTCGCCATGGAGGTGTAAAAGATGAGTATGATGCTCACTTATGTTGCAGTAATGTCTCTTGGTTCAGCTCTTAGTCACCCACATGTTTTTGGGATGATGTACTTGTTGGTCTTTGAAAAGAAGAGTTGAAGTTGCACATGTACATAGAGGTTGAATGTGTAATTAGCGAACTGTATATAGTTCATTGTACATGATACATACAAACATGTTTGTCAAGATGTATCTTGTTGTTTATCGACTTGTGTCGGTTGTGTGCACACTTGTTACAGAGTTTGTGTGTCATTGGTATAGCACATCTCATTGTCAACTAGTTGTTGATGTCATATGTTGCACAAGATGCTTTTGGTGTCGTTTGGTGCAGAGAACGAAGTGTCAGTGCAAAGCAGTGCAAGATTCCAGGAGTTGGAAAGGCATGAAAGCAAAGAGGGCACAAATTTCAGCAAGTGTCATTGCTGGTTTCAGTATGGCAGATTGGTATGGCAAGAAAACTTGGTCGGGATTCGGCACAAGTACATGGCTCATTCAGCAAAATTCGCCATGTGAACGGTTAGCCAATTCAAGGAAATTTTGGAGGGTGAAGAAGAGGATATTGTTATTATCTCATTCGCTCTACTACGGTTCGCTCGGCTTATTCGATAAGCTTTGGGGACCAAAAGCTTCTCATTTGGGAGGTGTGATCGGGGAGCGCTCAGGACCGAGTGTCGTAAAATGGTCAAAAATGAAGGTGCTGGAGACTAGTTTGAACACGAGCAGCCGGATAGAGCTCGTCTTCTTGGAAATTTCGGCGCCGCGGCTTGGTTCGAAAAATGGTGGCCGTATCTGAGAGAAGTTATTGATTTGAAAGATTTCTCAATTTCCATAAAAAAATGCCAAATTTGACTTTGTGGAAAATTTTATTAAAAAAAGAATATTCCACAGAATATTCTGGGAATATTCTGTGGAATATTCCACAGAATATTCTGGGGAATATTCCATTTTGCAGCCAATAGAAGGGCGCCACGTGGCTAGCCCAGAGGCCGCCACGTGGCCCCAGGTCGGATTGGAATGGCGTTTTAAAATTTTTATGTCGCGGGCTGGATTCGAACAGGTGACCGCTTGTATATCAACCATCCGACTTAACCAACGGACCAAGGCTTATGTGTTGTTTTATGTTGCGGAAGGGGAACAATTTATGGCGCGTATTAGTTTGGGCGGGGCCCGAAAGGGGGCCAGCCCCCTTCCCATATAACTCTCCGCGGAACCTTCACCAGGGCTCGGCGCGCATTTCAACGGGCGGATTTAAGACTTTGGATATGCATTGTATTGTGGGTTTTAATTATTTAAAACAAACTTTGCTTATGTGTTAATTAACACATTTGAAACCGTTGCATATAACCGCCAACTTGTGAACGCGGATAAACATAACCTTTATTGCCACGGTAACCGCGCGCCTTATTTGGTGGTTCCGCCCTTATTTTGGCACCTATCCCTTATTTGGTGGCATTATCTGCAGTCTTTCCACAATTGGTGGGGTTTCCCAAGGAGCAGCTGGCGGTTTACTAAAAATGTGCCATAACCTTACGCTGGAGAGGCTTTTGAGACGATTTTTTTTTATTTTGGGTCTCTTCGACCTTCTGAAGCCATGGGAACAGGTTTCACAGCCATCTGAGGTCGTTTGCAGGTGATTTTGCTTCGTGGAAGTTCCAGGAGCCACTAGGGCCAAATCAGTTTGGGAGCTGCATTGGGAATTGTGCAGCCAGTTAATGTGGAACGAAGGTCATTCCTGAAGTTTTTCAGCATTCTGAATCCATTTCTACAGCTCGTTTTTCCTTTTGAGGAATTATTCTCACTGTTTAGCTTCAGGGGAGCTTTCAGGGCCATCAGGGCCATTTCAGTGTTGGAGCTGTTTGGGTGCTATGTTCATCCATTTTTGGTGATTCAGAAGTCTATTTCTGCTATTTTCGACCTTCTGAGTCTAATGGCAGAGGTTTCAGAACCAATTGAGGTCATATTCACCTCGAAATTCTCCATGCAAGTCTAAAGGGCCACCAGGGACAATTGGGGAAAAGTACTGTAGCAGGTACAAATTTCACTGTTTAGTGTTTGGGAAAGAGCATGTTCAGCTAATTCCTATTTTCTGATTCTGTATTTACAGTCAGATCTGTCTTTCGAGACACTCACTCTTATTCTTATATTAGCCTTTGTAGCATTTTTAATACAAGAGGACAAGCCTATTTTGAGCTTGGTCAGTGAATGTAGCCAGAGAAGGGTGAAGCGCTTATCATTTTGATGTCTTTGTTCTTTGAAGATGATAAATATGCTAAACAAAGAAAGCCATTATAAAGTGTTAAAAACGGCAAATATACATAACTCATACACACATAATCACCTACTCGAGGCTGAGAAAGTTATTTGTCTTATTAAAACGAAGACATCCAATCTTCAAGTATGTGTATGTCAAAGACTTCTGAGTGTTACTTCATTATTTCTTTAGGCAGAGCCTGTAGAGGGCCAGGTAGCCTCTGGAACTCATCCTCTCTTTAGAGGTGACATGTCCATTGAATGCCCCTACAGTCTATCTCTGTATAAGAAATAAGAAGTTTTCACAATTGGAAGGTCACTTGGAGTGTATAGCTCGATTTAAAATTATGAGTATTTGCACTCATTTTCTTAATGAAAATGGATACCTTGCACCCTTAAACAAGTACATTCCATTTTCAGATCAGATGGTATCAGAGCATAGGTTTGCTTGGTGACATCACTCGCTTGATTATGTAGCTTGAAAGGTGTCTTAAACGGTGTTGAAGATTGAGTTGCTTTATCATGCAAACTACTTGTTGTTTGAGTTTCTTTGAAGCTCTTTTGTTCATTTTATAATGACAACTTCCATAAGTGGATCTATGGAGTCCATTATTGATGTGGAAAGAGAAGTTTCACATGAGGAAAATTTGCAGCAGCAAAAGTCGCCATGGAATTGGCTTGGTGAGAAGTGGATGGACTTCTTATTGCAATAAGTCATTACTCATTTTGTACATGCAAATTTCAGATTGGTATGCATGTATTTCAGTTGAAAAGTTGATGCAAGATTGCATGTAAAAGCAGTTTCAGTTGAAAGAATTTCTTTGTTGTTGCAAAATTTCGCCATGGAGGTGTAAAAGATGAGTATGATACTCACTTATGTTGATGCAATGTATTTTGGTTCAGCTCTTGATCATCCACATGTTTTTGGGATGATGTACTTGTAAGTATTTGGAAATAAGAGTTGAAGTTGCACATGTACATAGAGGTTGTATGTGTAATTAGCGAACTGTATATAGTTCATTGTACATGATACATACACATATGTTTGTCAAAATGTATCTTGTTGTCTATTGACTTGTGTCGGTTGTGTGCACACTTGTTACAGATTTTGTGTGTCATTGGTATAGCACATCTCATTGTCAACTGGTTGTTGATGTCATATGTTACACAAGATGCTTTTGGTGTCGTTTGGTGCAGAGAACGAAGTGTCAGTGCAAAGCAGTGCAAGATTCCATGAGTTGGAAATGCATGCAAGCAAAGAGGGCACAAATTTCAGCAAGTGTCATTGCTGGTTTCAGTATGGCAGATTGGTATGGCAAGAAAACTTGGTCGAGATTCGGCACAAGTACATGGCTCATTCAACAAAATTCGCCATGTGAACAGTTGGAAATTCAGGGAAATTTTTGAAGGCTGAAGAGAAGAGGATGTTGTTATTCTCTCATTTTCTGTTCTACAGTTCAGTTTCAGAATTTCAGTGAGCTTTTGGGGACCAAAAGCTTCTCATTTGGGAGGTGTGATCAGGAGCTCAGGACCAAGTGTCGTAAAATGGTCAAAAATGAAGGTGCTCAGAACTAGTTTGAACCTGAACGACCGGATAGAGCTCGTCTTCCTGATTTCGGCGCCGCAAACGGTTCAAAAAACGGTCGCCGTATGCAGAAGTTATTCAAGTTTGAAGATTTCTCAATTTCCATAAAAAAATGCCAAATTTGACTTATGGAAAATTTTTATTAAAAAAAGAATATTCCACAGAATATTCTGGGAATATTTCGTGGAATATTCCGCAGAATATTCTCGGGAATATTCCATTTTGCAGCCAATAGAAGGGCGCCACGTGGCTAGCCCAGAGGCCGCCACGTGGCCCCAGGTCGGATTGGAATGGCGTTTTAAAATTTTTATGTCACGGGCCGGATTCGAACAGGTGATCGCTTGTATATCAACCATCCGACTTAACCAACGGACCAAGGCTTATGTGTTGTTTTATGTTACGGAAGGGGAACAATTTATGGCGCGTATTTGTTTGGGCGGGGCCCGAAAGGGGGCCAGCCCCTAAGGGCCAGCCCCCTTCCCATATAACTCTCCGCGGAACCTTCACCAGGGCTCGGCGCGCATTTCAACGGGCGGATTTAAGACTTTGGATATGCATTGTATAGTGGGTTTTAATTATTTAAAACAAACTTTGCTTATGTGTTAATTAACACGTTTGAAACCGTTGCATATAACCGCCAACTTGTGAACGCGGATAAACATAACCTTTATTGCCACGGTAACCGCGCGCCTTATTTGGTGGTTCCGCCCTTATTTTGGCACCTATCCCTTATTTGGTGGCATTATCTGCAGTCTTTCCACAATTGGTGGAGTTTCCCAAGGTGAAACTGGCAGTTTACTAAATGTGCCATAACTTCTGCTAGGAGAGGCTTTTGAAGACAATTTTTTTTTTGATTTTGGGTCTCTTCGACCTTCTGAAGCCATTGGCACAGGTTTCACAGCCATCTGAGGCCGTTTGCATGTGATTTTTCTTCGTGGAAGTTCCAGGAGCCACTATGGCCAAATCAGTTTGGGAGCTGCATTGGGAATTGTGCAGCCAGTTAATGTGGAACGAAGGTCATTCCTGAAGTTTTTCAGCATTCTGAATCCATTTCTACAGCTCGTTTTTCCTTTTGAGGAATTCTTCTCACTGTTTAGCTTCAGGGAAGCTTTCAGGGCCACTAGGGCCATTTCAGTGTTAGAGCTGTTTGGGGGTTATGTTCATCCATTTTTGGTGATTCAAAAGCCTATTTCTGATATTTTCGACCTTCTGAGTCTAATGGAAGAGGTTTTAGAATCAATTGAGGTCATCTTCACCTCGAAATTCTCCATGCAAGTCTAAAGGGCCACTAGGGCCAATTGGGGAAAGTACTGTATAAGGTACAATTTCACTGTTTAGTGTTTGGGAAAGAGCATGTTTAGCTAATTCCTATCTTCTGATTCTATATTTACAGTCAGATCTATCTTTCGAGACACTCATATTCTTGTATTAGCCTTTGTAGCATTTTTAATACAAGAGGACAAGCCTAGTTTGAGAGGCTTGGTCCAGCAGATGTAGCCCAGAGGAGGGGGTGAACTGCTTTATCATTTTGATGTCTTTATTTGCTGAAGATGATATGCTAAACAAAAATGATATAAAGTGTTAAAACAGCAAATATACATAACTTTCATACACACATAATCACCTACTCAGCTGCAGAAAGTTATTTGTCTTATTCCGCAAGACATCAATCTTCAAGTATGTGTATGTCAAAGACTTCTAAGTGTTACTTCATTATTTCTTTAGGCAGAGCCTGTAGAGGACCAGGTAGCCTCTGGAACTCATCCTCTCTTTAGAGGTGACATGTCCAGTGAATGCCCCTACAGTCTATCTCTGTATAAGAAATAAGAAGTTTTCACAATTTCAGAGGTCACTTGGAGTGTATAGCTCAATTTAAAATTATGAGTATTTGCACTCATTTTCTTAAATGAAAATGGATACCTTGCACCCTTAAACAAGTACATTCCATTTTCAGATCACTAGAGTTAGTAGGACTTCTAGGGTCGGTATAAAATGGTTGTGAATGTCATGGTGGCTTTTGCATGAGGGTTTGATACTCCAACCAAGGGTGACAAGGGACTGCTTCCATTGGAGAAAAAATGAATGAGTGGGTGGGGGACATAGTGTGTCATTTGCGATCTTTGTACACTTACCAAAAGAATAAAATAATTGGGTTTGGTTTGTACAAAACACAGAGACGAGTGCTCCAAAACATGAAAGTGTTCACTCACTGATGATGTGAGGAAGGTTTTTTGCTAAGGGTGGGGGCCCCATTGGTTGGTCTCATGTGTGAGGTTGATTTAGCGGATGGAAAATGTCTCATATAGGTTATGCTGGTGGAGGTATGGTAGGCCAAATGCGAGGCGTGGTAATGCGCTTTCAATCTTCTTGCACAACCTGGTCATCTGGGAAAGGGGTTTTATTTTGATGTGGTAAAACTTGACTTGATGCATGAAGAGTTAATGGGAATGAGGTGCTTCTAGGACTATAATGGTATAGCCATGGTGTCACTATTGTTGTGATATATGGTCTACTTTTAGTGACGAGCGCCATGGAGGGGAGGCTCTACCAAACAAAGAGGATGCTTATCATGTGCAAGGTGAGGTGATGATAAACATGGTCAGGTGTTTGGAACCTATGGATGATTTTTGCTGAAGAAATGATGTTAGGATATGCAGAGTTTTTTTGGGACTCTATCATGCTGGGAGTAGAATGATACCTGCTTTGAAAATTTCCGTGGATGGAGCTGTGGATGGTTTGCATATTACCTACAAAATAAAATACCCCAAGTGAAAGCATCTTATTTATTCAAATATTATTTGAAAGAAATGTGCTTAAAAAATAAGATGAGAGAGGGCATACCTGTCGACACTGATTTTTTTTTTTCGGGGGTGTGAATGTGTGGCACCGCCCTTGGGCGTTATGGAGCACTGATTGAAGTGTTTCTTTCGGTTCGGTAATTGGGTCTCATGAGCTCTCATTATGGTCATCAAATTTTTCTGAAAAGGGCAACATGTAGGTGAATATGGCTCAATTTAGTTCATTTGTGTTT